>APFE031513399.1:140362-174728 GCA_000404065.3 Pinus taeda
TGACACTTTTCGAACCAACAAGTGTGGTTCATCATCAGGTCCACACTTGTTGGTTCGAAACGTGTCAGCCAAAAAATTCTCTCATGTGATTTTTACCGAAAGACTTTGCTTAATTAATTATAAAATTATGTAATTTTTAATAAATAAATGCATTAAGTTATAGTATACGATAGCACTTTTCCGATCAAGATCAAATGATGCCTGAAACTAATGAAGGGTGATTCACATTCTACCTCACCATCGGCTCAACTATTTATTCTATATTTTTTAATTGTCCACCCTTGAGCCAAACCAAGAAGCCATAAAGGGAGTTCTCACATAGGATTATAGAGTTGAGTCATGAAGACCAATATCCTCCATCTAGTCAAAGTCATTAGTTCTCTTGAAATCCCATTAAGCCCAAATTTTTCCAATCTATGGGCAGTTTCTTAGTTGTTCTACACCACAAGCATAGGCTAGAGGAAAATTCTCTTGGGTTATTAGTGGTATAAGGATGAAGGCCATTCTCCTTCACCCACATAGAAACCAGTGTATAATCTTTAAATCTATTGAGCCAGAGCCTATTACCATTCATAGTGTGGCCACCATGGGCCTGCACAACACAAATAGAGTCCTTATATAATATAGCAATCCCTTAATACTTCCCATTTATTAGTACTTTTCATGCTTAATTCATACAAATTCCTCAACAATGTTTCGTCCTCTAACTCTAGTTAAAGACTCTAACATTGACTTCTTTGAATGAATCAAGTGGATTATAGTCTCACATAGCTTGTTGTCTTTCAAAACCTCCATGCAATCTATTTCCTTTACACATGGCAGTCTCCTATGTGCATGCTCTTGTATTCACACACTCTTTAGTCTCTTACAATACTTCTCTTCTCTATCGCTCGCACCCCCTACTAGTGCTCATCTCAATTATGAGTTTCTTCTTTGGTGTATTTCATTTTAGATCCTCCCATTATGGTCAAATCAAAAGTTTTTGGTCAGACACCAATTTTTTTTAATAGTAATGTGCCAATAATTTGGATGAGATGGTTGGGATACAACCCAACCACTTGTTGAGAAACCAAGTGCATATAGTTTAATAACTAATTTCACTTCTTGATAATTACTTGTGAATGTCAAATCTCTTCTTATTACTTCTTATGTGTTCTTCATCAAGCAATTATACAAATGTTCAATCTTTCAAGAAAAACAAAGAAACAAAAGATGCCAAAATTTGGCTCCAAACCAAGGAAAAACCACATAATGGGGAAAACCTAACAACCCTTGTCTTATATAATCAAATAAAAATGAGATATCCAAGACCAAGACCTAGACGAAGTCTTCCACAAATATTCCAAGTCAAAACCTCCTCCAAGTCTCATCCAATAATTAGATTCAACACAGGTCAAACTGCTCCAATTTTGGTCAACAATCTAAAATTTGGACCTACGACAAAGACATGTTGTGCCTCAGAAATTTTGACCACTAGAAAATCAGACCTCACATGTGCAAGCTTTAATAGTCAAATATTCGGTCATCTTAGAGGAATATTATTCAACCTTCATTTGCTTCTACCCCTCCTTTGATTGGGCTTCCTCTCTCCTTCATTGGTTCAGAAAAATGCTTCTTGTTGTGTGCTTGAACGATCTCCCAAGTATGTTAGACTGCCCTCTTATATCTAGTTGTCTAGGAGGTCAAATGGATGTCTCTAGGAGGACTATGCAGACTTGAAGATCTTATGGGCTTATGACACAAAAATAAAATTTGATTTCTTTTTTTTCAAATGTCCAAATGGGACATGACTCAAATACATTTTCTTTTGACCCATAATTTTTTTTCTTGACTCTTTAAGAATGAAGAACATGATTTGACCAAAATCAATAATAATAGTAATAATAATAATGAATACAATAAATACATCAATGATATATTTATATTACAATATGAATCTCGACTCTAGCTACAACTTCAACACTCCCTCTTAACTAGGGAGGTATTCATAATGACTCAATAGGATAGTCTCAAGTCGAAATATTCATATAAGAAAGGATCTAGATTGATAAGCATCAATGATGATAGGATCATCATAACTAGCATTATAAAACTATGAAGGCCTTGACAAGTATTCTCTATCACTCCACTAGATCAGAGCACAACATTGGGAGGCATTAATTTGGACACCATCGCCTCTCAAGGCACATATCCCACCTAGGTGTTGACCAAGGTATGTCCTCATAGGATGATTTCCTAATCCAAGGA
This sequence comes from Pinus taeda, assembly GCA_000404065.3. Lineage (NCBI taxonomy): Eukaryota > Viridiplantae > Streptophyta > Pinopsida > Pinales > Pinaceae > Pinus > Pinus taeda. The sequence continues at coordinate 142,610 of APFE031513399.1, forward strand.
AACGTTCATCCACCAAACCATTCTTTACCAAGTCCATGTATCCAACTTAGGATCTTAATCATAATCAACCATAATACATGACTCAAGAATGTATGTCCCTGATGCTTATGCAATCCACCATTCTCCCTACCCACATTCATGTACTAGACTTATGGTAGTTAGTCCTGATCATAATACATGGCACATAGAGAATAAGGTGTCCATCCTCACTCCCTCTCAAATAGGGAGGAGTATTCATCCTTACGGTCAAATAGGGAGGAGATAAATACAAGCCAAATCTTCTGTTGAAACTACTCATACTTCCCTTACATCAGCTACCTATTCATCCATGGAGATATTGTTTGTAGCTTTTCAGCTCCTATCTACACCATAATCTCGAATAATTAAGTGCTTCCATATTCTATGAAAAGTAGGGTTCTTGACAATATTTTTGTAGAGAATCACAATCGAATCTAGCATGTCATCAAATATTCTATTAAACATTTTACAAATTAAAATTGTTTCATAGATAATTGTACCAATTGCCACATCTTCTACAATGCAACAAAATTATGCTTCATACAATTCCCAACAATTAGTAGTATATCTACTTATCATTATCACTCCCAACCCAAACAATGTATCCTCAAGTATCAAGTTGTAGTGTATGTCAACTTCTACTTCCAACTCCCTCTAAAGTCAATATTTATTCATGAGTCCTTCCTTCTTAAAGTACGAGTTCTTCATTAATCATGAGGCTTCTTCAAAATATGGAGTAGCTCTTCTAACTGAGGCAATCGTCTTCACTTGATCCTCTCCCTCTTACTGGGAGAACCTTCAAACTACTCTCTCTTTTTGTAATCATGTTCATCCATATTTGTGCTTTGATATGTTCCTTTCATTATTTCATCTATTGTCAAGCCTTGGGCAGTTCTTATTATTGACCTGCAAACTTTATTAGGAGACTACGAAAGAACAAATGTAATTAATGAAAGTACAAAGAAAATAGAAATAGTAGTAATCAAGGATATGTAGAGTACTTATCTTTTGAGGAAGGTCATATCCCTCTTAATCTTGGATCTTCTCACCAATCTTGTCAATATGATGCCATTTTTGTCATTCTCAAGAGCTAGGGAGTTTTCTTACAGTAGAAATGATTAGTTAGGATTTTGTTCCTAGGGTTTTCTAATTCAAATATTTGCTAGAGTTTACAAACCCTAGATGCCTCACTGTCCAAAGTCTTCAATATTTGCTATTCTTTTAGAAAAAATGAAATATTTACAAGTACACTAATGTGTTAGTTTCAAACCCTAGAAATGTTATTGATAAGTCTTATATACATGAGCCGGAGTTCATTTAATTCCTTGATCATAAAACCTAGTCTTCATATGTAACGAAAGCATCCAAATGCTAAGATAATGATATCTAATATATCTATACAGACTCCTTTATAATAATTCATTAACTTTCAAAAGGTGCATAAGCTTATTAGCTTACTCTACATGTTATTCCTTAGATTCTTCATAACCTAGTAAACTTTAACATTCTATGTAATATAATTGACATAGCAAGAGAACTTTGAAATGAACAAAATTTTTACGTACCTCTTCAACCTTATATGTCAAACCTTGCATTCATTTTTATCATATATATTTTATTCTTTGCAACATAAACTATTTGACCTTTTATTCGACTTATGTATATCAGCTTCCTTCAACAAACATGCCTCAGACTTTCGACTTTCAAACTAGGATATGAACCATAGAGATGAACCCTAGAAGGATTTGGTCTACAAGATAGTTTTAACAAAGATATCTAGTGCACTATAGTCACAGTTTCTTCGAGCTTCTTCAAGAAAACATCCTTGCAATTCTATAGAGGTTGAGAGAATTAGGTTTGTATCTTTTCTTCATGATTTGGATTTCAAAGTTCTTAGATGAATGCTAGACTTGTCTTCATATCAACAAAAACTTGTAATATTCTAGGTTGGAATCACTACAATTTAGGTACCATAGAGATATGATAGAGTTTCCACAACTTTAATTTAGATTCCATGTTTCAAAGAGAACTCGTATTCCTTTACAACTTGTATCTTAGAGGGATTATGAGATAGCCTCTTTTCTAGGCCTTGTTTAATCCTTGAAATGTTATTGTTCTATCATAGAGATTTAATTTAGTATTTCACACTTTGATCACTTCCATGCTTAAACTGATTAATTTTCCACAAATTTGGATGTTACTTGGATATTGTATCATAGAGATGAAGCTTGATATGTTTCCACAGACTTTGGATTTCTTTGAATCATAGTGATTCTTTCAAGGATATATATATATATATATATATCACAATACCTTAATTCGTTACCAAATCTGTTATGTCACAACGATGAGCTACAAAGTATTGATATTTGTAATTTGTTATTCAAATTACATAGTGATGTATTGTCATAGATAGATAGCTCGAAAGCATGATGTCATGGAAAATTTTCTTTACCATAGAAAAGTGTGACATAGAGAGTTTCTTATACCACAATGCTGCAATAAGATTTTATATCATAGAAACTTGTCACAAGAATTAAGACAATTATTTTGTTTATTATTCATCAAAGAGAGGTTACAGGGTCATTATTATGCTTTCCACAAGAACATGGATCATATTAGATTAAGCTCAAAATTGAGACTTTCTTAATCTCAGCCTGTTCTATAGCAACATTCTAGGACCTTCGGTCCTTCTCTTGCAACAAATATATTTCGACCCCTACAATAGAGATAATGTTGGTTTTGGGTGTGGAGCTCCTAATTCAGAGGTTTTTTTTGGTCGTGGTTGGGTCCCAATCCCCAACAGAGGGGTGTGGAGGGGCTTGCCACCCCATTAGTGCAACCAGGGGGGTCTAGAGGGGAGGAGGGGTCAGGGGGTGCAGAAGATCAACATTGTAATTTTGTTGTCAATTTGGGTTGTTCATTAGGTGGAATATCGTATGGTAAAAGTTATGTTAATTTATGGTTTTAAAAGGTAACCCTCAGTTTATATGAGGGAATTGTATTGCAACTATGTATTATTCCATGTTGGAAAAATAGAGGAGATTGCGTGAGAGTGAAGAGGTAGTTATAACAAAATTTTTGTAGGTTGTATCCCTTCATTTTCATGGATAATATAAAAGGAAGGACATGTTGTTTCTCTATGGATGTAGCCCAAATTAGGTGAACCACGTATATTTGTGTCTCTCTTGTTTTATGTTTTTTTGTGTTTGTTTTTCTACAGTATTTTATGTGTTACATTGCTTTGTTATTTAATTTCTAACAACAAGTATCATATTCGAAGGTCTATTTGGATTATAAACTTGCAAGAAAGAAGGGTTCTTGGTTTGTTTGGGAGTAATGGCGGTAGATGGTAGGTTTAGGGTTGAGAAATTCAATGGAAAGAACTACCAACTATGGAAGATTAAAATAGAGGATTATTTGTATCAGAAATATATTTACCTACCATTAAGTGATAAATAAAAGAAGCTGACAAGTATGATGGACAAATAATGGGAGATTCTTGACAAAAAGACAATAGAGATAATATCGTTGTGCCTAGCAGTGTTGGCAGCCTTCAACATTTCAAAGGAAACAACAACATAGGGTTAAATGATGACATTGGCCAAAGTACATGAAAAACCCTTGGCCTCAAACAAGGTATTTCTTATAAAGCATTTATTTAATATGAAGATGTTAGAAGGTGGATTTCTTGGTGATCATTTAAATGAATTTAACACAGTTACCGGTTAGTTAAATTATGTAGTGGTAAATTTTGATGATGAAGTTAGGGCTCTTTTGTTTCTATGCTCAATCCTAGAAAGTTGGAATGGATTAGTCATGGCCATTAGTAATTTTATATTTGGATCTAGTACTTTAATGTTTGATGATGTTGTTGGTGTTATCCTTGGCAAGGAAATTTGTTGGAAAATATCAAGTGAGACAACAAGTGATGCTTTGATTGCATAAACTAGAGAAAGAAAACTAGAGAGAGGAAAGATCCCAGGACATCACAGTAAGTCAATGAAAGGCATATCAATATCCATATTGGGGATAGTATTCTAGAAATGTGGGAAGAGAGGACATTTGAAGAAAGACTGCAAATCTTAGAAGGGAAAAGAAGGAAATGGACTTCAAGGGAAAAATAAAGAAGTGAATGTAACAGGTGATGTGTTGCAATATTCTTTGATTCTTTCATTATAAAATGTTATTAATACCTGTGTGGCAGATTCAGGGGCTTCATTTCATGCTACACCTAATAGGAAACATTTTCATGAAAATGTTCAAGGATTTTTTGGATAGGTTCATTTGGGTGATGATAAGCCCTGTAAAATTATTGGAATGGGTAAGGTATAAAAAAATGGAAACCAATGGCTACTAAAGGAGGTAAGGAATGTTACATATCTAAAGAAAAATCTAATTTCAATAGAGTAGTTGGGAGGTGAAGGAGCCCTGGTAATAGCAAAAGGAGAAAATGTTGGTACATTATATTTATGTAATGGTATTTCCAATTTTGTTAATGATTTAACCTCCATAGAAGAAGATACAACACTATGACATCATAGGTTTTGGCACAAGAGTGAGAAGGGGATGCAGATTCTTCATTCAAGAAATTTATTGCCAGGTTTTAAGCATGTTGATTTGGATTTTTTTTGTGAGAATTGTGTTTATGGAAAATAGAAGAGAGTTAGATTTCTCAGAGTTGCGAAAGAAAAGAAGAGTGAAAAATTAGAGGTTGTGCATATAGATGTATGGGAACCTGCTCAGGTATCATATCTTTTGGATCTAGCTATTATGTTACTTTTATTGATATTCAACTAGGATAACCTAGGTTTATTATATTCGAAATAAATATGATGTATTTGATACTTTTAAGAAATGGAAAGCTTTGGTAAATAATTAGATGGGAAATAAGTTGAAGTGTCTCAGATCATATAATGGAGGTGAATACTACAGCAAGGAGTTGTATAGCTACTCTTCATATCATGGAATTCATAGAGATAAGACAATTCCAGAAATACCACAAGGAAATGGTGTGTAAAAAAGGATGAACGTGACAATCATGGAGTGTGCAAGGTGTATGATATTGCATGGAAGATTACCCTTAAAATTTTGGGCAGATGTTATAGATAATGTTATTTATCAAATAAAAATAGGGCCTTCAAGTTCCTTGGATGGTGGTATTCCAGAGGAGGCATGGACATGTAAGAAGGTAAACTATTCATTTCTAAAGACTTTTGGTTCTGAAGCATTTTTCCACATTAATAAAGAAAACAAAACAAATATTGAGGCAAAATCAAAGAAGTATACCTTTATTGGATATGGAGTTAATGGTTTTGGTTATTTCTTATATGATTATGAAAACCATAAAATCATTAGGAGTAGAGATGTGGTATTCAATGAAAAGGTCTTGCACAAAGATGAGTTGTAGACAAAGAAACAGGAAAAAGAGAACACAGAATACATAGTTTTTGATGAGATCACAGAAAACAAAAAGTCAAAGGTGCCAGGAAATCATAATGATCAATAAAAAAACAACAACAACAAACGCCTCAAACTTCTGCTAGTGTTGTTACAAGATCTACTAGGTTAAGTAGACCCTTTGAACAATATTCTCCTTCATTATATTATGTATTGTTGACTGATTCTGGTAAACTAGAAGGATATGAAGAAGAAATATAGGTAGAAGCTAGGAAGAAGTGGGAACAAGCCATGAAAAGGGAGATGGAATCCTTCATACATAACCAAACTTGGGACTTAGTCAGGTTTCCCGTAGGAAAAACAAAAATGCAGAATAAATGGACTTACAATTTGAAGGAAGAAGATGGAGGGAAAAAGAGGTATAAGGTTAGACTTGTTATGTAGGGCTTTGCACACAAGAAAGGTATAGACTTTGATGAAATATTTTCTCCCATTGTTAAATTGACTTCAATCAGAACTATTTTTAGTTTAGTGGTAGTAGATGACTTGCATCTCGAATAGTCAAATGTAAAGACAACCTTTCTCCATGGGGAGTTGGAGGAAGAGATCTATATGGAGTAGCTACGAGGGTATGAGTGTTATGAAACCAAGTCACAAAAAGATAAAAAAGATAGATCAACGCCTTAGAAATTAGCCTCTTCGAGGGGGCAACCTCCTTTACATTACACAAATGAACAATTCTTGGATGATACAAATGACAAGGCGTCCTTTCTATATATAGGAGTCTAAGCGGTCCCAATACCATCAGAGCCTACATAAAAATAACATTGTAGGAGCACAACAATGACAGTAGTGGGCTTCTATGGGGTACAATAATAACAACACGGGGACTATATGGACACAATAAAATAATAAGGGGGTTGCACTAATAACAATAAGGGTTTACACTAGTAGTATAGGGACCTAACATGCCCCTCTCCTACAAAAAGTGTTGTCCTCAATGCTTGAGTAATTCTGGATGCTTCTATATAAAATTTTCGTCCTCACACGTGGAATCTTCAGCGGGTAAGTTCTTCCACTTGATGAGATACTCTGAAATTAATCGATTTCATAGATGTCTGGTTTTTTTTTCATGACTGCTTCAGGTTCAAATATGATTTTTCCTTCTACGTCAAGTTCCGACAATATTGTTTGAACTAGGACATTGTCACCTATAACCTTCTTTAAGCATGAAACGTGGAAAACTAGGGGCACTTGGGAAGATGTAGGAAGCTCCAATTGGTATGCCATAGTATCAATATTTTGCAGACTTTATAAGGACCATATTACTTTGGTGATAATTTATTATCCTTCTTAGCTTTCTTAAGGGACATTTTTTGTATGGTTGTAGTCGTAAAAATACACAATTGCCTATGTCAAAACTTTTTTCACTGGGATGTTGATCTTCCTGTTGTTTCATTCGATTTTGCGCCAAAGTGAGGTTATCCTTTAAAAGTTGGAGAACTTCTTATTGATGCTCGATGTGATCTTTCACTGTTTGAACCTTTTTCTTTTTGATATGTCCTTCTATCTTGAGAGCTTGAGGAGTGGTAATTCCTGCTAATGCATTAGAAGATATGGTCAGATTCATTTATTCTTTCTCTGGGGTTGGTTCCTCATGAGTATCCTTTTCTTTTGATGTTTCTTGATCCTTTTCTTCCTTATATTTCATTACTCAAACCTTCTTATTCTTGATATTTCCTTTTATCTTGAGAGTTTGAGGAGTGGTAATTCCTGCCAATGTAGTAAAAGATATGGTCGGATTCATTTCTTCTTTCTCTTCCCCATCTATGTAAATTAATTTCTTCTCAGCACACTTATGACCTTTAGTGTATTTTCTATCATAATTGTAACAAATCCCTTTTGCTCTTTTTTATTCCAATTGTTTTTGTTCCAACCTTGTAGGTGGTGAAAGGCTAGGAGCAACAACAGTTCTATCTTTATAGTTATGATTTGTAGGCTTCCTTGTTGCCATAATTTTGCTTTCAATTTTTCTTGCTAGCATGTATGCCTTCTCCAATGAATTAGGTTCCCAAAGGCAAACCTCATCTTGGATGTCATCATTTAAAGTCCCTATGAAGAATTCAATCCTATGCTTCTCTGGAATATAATTTACCCTTATATTCAATTTTTGGAAGTCCTCAATGTGCTCCACCATTGAAACCTTTTGTTTGAGATTTATCAATTGGATAAAGAATGTGTTTTTCTTTGTATCCTCATAATGGGCTATCATTTCCTTTGTGAAAATTGACCAGGTGACAAGTTGTTTAGGAGAACAAATCCCTCTATTCCATACACACTAATTTAGTTCTAAATATAAATATGCAATGCATACCTTTTGTGTGTTTTTCACATTATGTAGATCAGAATATTTCTCCATCTATAGTATCCATGTTACGAGATCCTTTTCATCAAAATTCCTCATATCTACCTTTGGAATATACTGGGTCTTCAATCCAACATTAGATTCTATGAAATCATGATTAACATTACTTTTGTTCTCATCATGAGTTTCCTCTACTACCTTTTTGCCATTAGAAGGCCTTTCTTGTACCAGCTTTGTCCAACCTTTCTTCAAACCTTCCATGTCTTTCTTCAAATATTCCATGCCTTTCTTCCAATATGCTTTCATACCATCGATATTAGCTTCCATGGCATAGATAAAACTATTTATCTTAGCTTCGATCGCATTTTTCAAATCATCCATCCAATTTTGATTATTAGGTGTTTCTATTTTCTTGATTCAAGTCATTATTTTTCATGCTTTTAGGATCTCAATCTTGAATCCATTTTATCTCTAAAATTTTGGATCTCAAGGGTCTAAAATTGTATCCTGTGGTAGCCCTACGTGTCCTCTTTCCATTGCCACCAATCTGATCAATATTGGATTCTTCAATAAAGAGTTACGCCAAAACTCCTACGATTACCTAATTACAGAATGGTTCAGGAGAGCGAACTTGTACAACTTTCCACGTGTCACTGTTTCGACCTTCAAACCTTAAACAAATACACAAAAAGTACATTCCTTCCTATTTCTGTAACTTCTTATGAAATTTCAATCTGATGCTCAAAGAGAGAGTTATGACGATCTTCCCAATCTCACCTATTTGGAATGTAATTTAGGAGTCTGCAAAAACCCTAAATATCTTGGACCATATCTCCAAAAATATAGCGAAACAAGATCTAAAATTCAGATCCAAGCTTCACCAAGCTTTATTCTCAAATGGGTTTTAATTTCCGAGTCTGAACCATCGTAGAAAACAAATTATAGAGAACATGTCACGATGACTTGTTTGAGATGGAATTCTAGAGCTTGCAAAAACCATAACTTCCTCAAATCATATCTCTGAAACTATAGCGAGACAAGATTTGAAATTTGGACCCGAGGTTCAGAATGATTTTGGCTCAAATGGGTTTTTTTTAGCTTCTGAAACTTTGTAGACAAAAAGTTATATCGAAAATGCCATGATGGCCTGTTTGGAGTAGTGAAACCCTAAAATCCAAAGATTTGATACCAAATGTTATGAAACTAGCTCACAAAAAGATAGAAAAGAAAGATCAACGCCTTAGAAATTAGCCTCTTCAAGGGGGAAACCTCCTTTAAATTACACAAATGAACAAATCTTGGATGATACAAATGACAAGACCTCATTTCTATATATAGAAGTCTAAGGGGTCATAATATAATTATAGTCGACATAACAATAATCATGTAAGGGCACAACAATAATAATAATGGGCTTCTATGGGGCACAATAATAATAATATGGGGACTACATGGGCACAACAATAAAATAAGGGGGCTACACTAATAACAATAAGGGGTTACAGGTGTCGTATTTCTCAGCCAAAACCCTAGGCTCTACGCTCTGCGCGCATGCTCTGCCATGTTCCTAACTCTTCAACCTGATCTCTCACCTCCTTTGCACCACCAGCGCTTGTACCTCAGCGTACCTGGTGAGCTCTCAGCTATGGATGCGCCCACAGGAGGGGTGGGATCTTCCCCCCCTCCTCCAAATGACCTAGCCTCTGACATTTCCAGACCTGTAGCCTCTCTGTTCCCTCCAGGCACCTTTTCAGGAACGGATCAAGGCTCAGTACCGATTAACAATGAAGCTGAACACTCAGCAGCACGTGAAGAGGTTGCAAAAGATAAAGTTGTGAATCCAGAGTTTCCGGCGTCACAGCCAAAGGCGACTTCGGCTACTTGCATTCCAAAAATTGCAGAAAGAATCAAAGTTGAGCTTCCCAGCCATCGAATCAACAACGAAATCCAATACATGAAGGACCATGCACTCATAGGAAAATTTCTTGGTTTCTGGCCAACCGAAAAAGCCCTACAGGGTTGGATCGCTTCAAAATGGAAGCCCAAAGGAAAAGTCACTTTGCAACTTGGCCCCAAATTCTTCTTCACTGTAATCTTCTACTGTCTGGAGGACAAATCTCATATATTTAAGGGCGGTCCGTATTTTTTCAATTCCTCGAGTCTTTACCTTAGAGATTGGAAACCCAGGTTCAACCCAGACAGAGAAGATCCCAGTCATGCTCCAGTCTGGATACGCATGTACTCCCTACCCTCGGAATACTGGAAAGAGGAAACGTTAAAGGACATAGGTAATAGCCTCGGGGTTTTCATCAAAGTTGCAGAGGAAACCAAAAATCGAAGATATACCTCCTATGCAAGGATCTATGTCCAAATGCATCTAACCAAAGCTCTTGCAGATTCGGTAAGTCTTTATCATGATGATTTTGAATGGATTCAACCATTAGACTATGAGCATATTCCTTTTCGTTGCCACAAATGCCATGAACATGGCCATCTTTTTTGGGATTGCCCTCTGAATACTCAGATCAAGACTCCTGCTAATGAGCCCAGCAAAGGTTCTGAAGGTTTTATCAAAGTTCCTAACCGCCGTCAGCATGCAAAGAAAAATCCTGCAGCTCCTACTAGCCTTAGAAAGCCTGACACTCAAAACAGATTCCAAATCCTTACTTCTCAAGACTCTTTAGAAAAGCAAAGTGATGATCCTAAGGCGACCCCAACTCACCCATTTCTCTCACAGAATCTCAAATATTCTTTTCCCCCCTCATCCTCTGATCCTTCTAGCCTTCTAATCTCCTCTGTCCCGGAGAAACCTGCTATAGAAATCGGCATGCAGCCTTCGGAAATGGAGCTTGGCGCTGCTCTTGCTCTAAGTTTACAAGACCATATAATAGGGGAGGATCAGAATACCCCTACAATAATGGACGAGGATCCAAAGAATGTTAGCTTGGAAGGACTGGATATCCTCAAATTGGAAACAGCATGCAAGCAAAAATAGTACAATTCAATACCTCCATGGGAAATTGACAGGCTGGAAGGAGTTATAATCAAAGCTCATCATAATAAATGTCTAGGCATACAAGCTAGAAGTCCCTAGGGTGGAAAGAAAATCCTAAAAGAAATAAAGAAAAGAGGGCGCAAAACAGACCTGCAAAGGACCATCATCATAGGAGAAATATTAATGGAATCTGGGAGATTCCCAAAGTTGACAAAGTTCTACAAACCCCAACCCACTGTTCCTTATGAAGCTTATATCCTGGAATATGTGAGGGCTCAATAGCCCCTCAAAACACAAAATGTTAAAAAATTTGATTCAGCAAGAAAAGCCTTCCTTAGTTTTTCTTCAAGAAACAAGAAGTAATAATGCAGCCATAGAAAGAATCCTTAATAAAGCATGGATAGGCAGTCGCTCAGTTTCAGTGGACGCATCAGGAGCCTCCGGTGGACTAGCAATCGTATGGAACCCACAGGTCCTCACGCTTCATGATTTTCATGCTACCCATTTTCTCATCCAAGCATCATTCCATCTCATTAGGACAAACATTCATGGTCTTCTCACTAATGTTTACTTCCCGCAAGTCCTACAACAAAAATTGGCGCTTCTGGATACACTCACAGTTCTTAACTCTAATAGACAGTTCCCCCTCTGGATCAGTGGCGGTGACTACAATATTATAATGACTCTGAAGGAGAAAAAGGGAGGTGGATCGAAGTTAGAAGGTGACAGCATTGGTTTCAAAGAATTCATTCAAAGCAATCAGCTCATGGACATTCAGACTTCAAATGGTACGTATACCTGGACCAACAAACGCAGGGGAATTCAGAATATTTCTTCCAGGCTAGATCGTTTCCTCATCTCAGACAACGCCATTCATTTGGGAGGGGATTTTCACGCTTCCATCTCGCCCCAGGGTGAATCTGATCATTGGCCCATTATGTTACAATGGTCACGGCCAGGTAAACAATGTAATCAACCTTTTTTCTTTGAAGCCTTTTGGCTCTCTAATCCCAACTTCAAAGAAATGGTCAGAGCGGTGTGGAAATCCTATATCCCCCCTGAAGGAGCCAAGATGTTCCAATTTCAACAGAAACTAAAAAATCTCAAGCAAGTTCTCAAAGTATGGAATAGAACTCACTTTGGCAATATTCTGGAGAATCGGAAAAAATTGGAGCAGCAAATGTGTTCACTTCAGCAGACCATCATCCTGGAGGGAAGGACAGAGCACTTGTGCATCAGGAGCAGTTCCTCTGGTCAGAAATTGAAGCTCGAAGGTAGCAAGAAGAAATCCTGTAGCGCCAAAAATCTAGAATCAGGTGGCTCAAGGAAGGGGAAAAGAACACTAAATTCTTCCATAGAACCACCATTCAACGGCGTATGCACAACAATATAGCCTTCATTAATAAAAGTCAAGGGGAGAGATTAGAAGTGCATGAAGATATAGAAAAGGAATTCAAAGAATACTTTTAGGAAACACTCAAGGAACAACCAGGCAGCAGAGCAATGGCCATTCGAAATATTACACAGCATATACCCAAAATTATAACGGAGGACCACAATCAAAAGTTGCTCCAACCAGTCTCAATGCAGGAAGTAGAATATGCGATGGCCTAGCTCAAGGATGGCAAGGCACCAGGTCCTGATGGCTTCACCTCCAACTTCTTTCATGAGTTCTGGGAGCTCATCAACGCAGAGGTTTGGGAATTAGTGGAAGAATCAAGATCCATGCACTGGATTCTCCCATCCTAAATGCTACTTTCATAGCATTAGTCCCCAAAGGGGATGAATCAAATACGCCAGACAAATACACGCCGATTTCACTATGCAATTTCATCTACAAACTCATCTCCAAAGTATTGGCGAACCAGCTCAAACCTCTTCTCACTCTTCTCATCCTACCGGAGAAGATTGGATATGTAGAAGGGCGTCAGATAATGGATGGCATTATTATTTCAAACGAAGTGATCCACTCCTTAAAACTTCTCAAAAAGCCAGGTATGATTCTAAAGCTTGATCTCTCCAAAGCTTTCGATAAAATTAGTTGGGAATATATTCATCAAATGTTATTCACTTTTGGCTTTAACGCCACTTGGACAAGGTGGATAATGAATCTCATCACCTCTCCCTATTTTTTGGTCCTCCTCAATGGTTCTCCATCTGTGCCATTCCGCCCCTCTAGAGGTATTCGTCAAGGGGATCCTCTATACCCCTTCCTTTTTGTCCTCATGGCAGAAGGTCTTAGCCGTCTACTGCACCATGCCATCTCCTCTCATGCTCTAAAGGGTATCTCTCTTCATGGTCTCCATCCTTTATCCCATCAATAGTTTGTAGATGATAGAATGCTCTTTGGTCATCCCTCTTCCCAAGAGGCAAAAGCCTTTAAAGCCCTACTCTCTCTTTTCTCAGAAGCCTCGGGAACATCCATCAACGCCTCCAAATCCCAACCCTGTCACCACTCAAAAGAACATTTCCCGTATTCTGGGATTATCCATAGCAGCGCTTCCCTCAAAATACTTGGGGGCTCCTCTACTGGACTCGGCCCTTAAACATGCTTCCTGGAGGACGCTTCTTGACAAATTGGAAGCAAGACTTTCTTCCTGGACTTTCTGCTCTCTCAACATAGCTGGTAGACTCATACTGATCAAATCTGTTCTCCAAGCTATTTCTTTGTATCTTTTCTCTATTTTGGCAGCACCCAAATGGGTTCTTAAGGCAATCCGCAATCTTCAAAGAAGTTTTCTGTGGGGCTCCACAGGGCTCAATAGGAAATGGGCTCTTGTCAACTGGAAAGAAGTCTGCCAGCCAAAATCAAATGGTGGACTCGGGTTAAGGGATCCTCTCCAAAGCAACAATACAATGGGAGCCAGGATATGGTGGAACTGGATGGCCAAACCACACATCCCCTTGGTGTAGCTTTGGCAAGCCAAATATGCGCCAGGAAGTCAATGGGACGATCTCATAAGAATCAGCCCTACCATTTCAGGATCCATGATATGGAACGCTGCCAAGCTTCACAGCACCTTCATACAAGAGAACAGCTTCTGGGAAATCCACTTCGGCACCTCAGCCAGGTTCTAGGAGGACTCATGGCAGCAGCTCCCGAAACTGGCCTCTCTCTTCCACAAGCCAATCTGGCAGGCTTCTATGCAGCAAGCCAATCTCACTCATGTTTATCAATTCTGGCAGCAGCAACCGTTTCAAGAATTCAAGCATTGGAAGCCCGCTAGCACCTGGCAGACCAATTAGCAAGGAGAAACCTACACAGAAATATAACTGGAGTTAAATCATAGAAGAATCAAGCATTCGAATCAGCAGGACAAACTGAGATGGGAACATATGACAAAATGCATGTTCACCACCAAGGAAGCATATCAGTTACGCTACTCTAACACTCCTACAGCAAAGGATCAGCTCTGGGATTAGATTTGGCAGCCCGGACTTTGGCCTATGGTGTCCACCTTTCTCTGGCTCTTAAGTAAAAGGCGTATCCTTACCTGGGATAATCTACAAAAAAGGGGATTCATTGGACCATCGAGATGCCCCAACTGCAATCTCCACTCAGAAACCATCTTGCATCTCATGGAAACTTGTCCACTCGCTATTCAGTTATGGGAGAAAGTTGATCAATGTAATAGAAGATCCGGAAAACGGTAGGGGGACATAACAGATACCATAAGAACATGGCCAAAGCTCCCTTTCCATATCCCTCTACTAAACTCGCTATGGAACCTTATCCCAGGATTTCTTTATTGGATACTATGGAAGGAATGGAACAACAGAGTCTTCAATAATATCAACAGGCCAATAGAAACACTATGGCTTCTTCTGAGGCAAAATCTCCAAGAAACATTGGCTATTCGAAATTGGCAAGACACAGATTTGCTGGACTCTCCTTAGGAGCGCCTCATCATGAAATCCTGGAATCTCGACTTGTCCTGCTTGACCCATGTCAAATCTCGTCCCCCTACTAGTTCTGCCTCCCCTCTCCAGTGGTCCCCTCTTGCCTCAACCTCTTACAAATTGAACTTTGATGGGGCCGCTAAGGGAAATCCTGGGCCAGCTGGTTATGGAGGGGTATTTAGAAATGAAAAAGGAGCAGCTTTACAAATCTACTATGGATTGATTGGCAAAGATACAAAAAGCGTGGCGAAATTGGAAGGTCTGTGGAAAGGGATATGCATTGCAGACCAAAAAAACTTCTTCCCGCTAGAGGTAGAGGGAGACTCCCTTATCCTAATTAATGCAGCTACAAGGATTCAAGCAGGCACCTCGGCAGCTAAGATAGCATCCAGTTGGAGGTTGCTCAGCAGATTGGAAACTCTAGAGGAAAGGCTAAGGCGCCCCCATAGTATCACATTCAGACATGTAGGACGCACAACCAACAAGGTAGCAGATAGATTGGCCAACCAAGGGGTCAACCAGCAGCTCCCTCCTTTCTCAGGTCTTCTCAGTGACTCAGATGATGCACAACTCAAACAGGAATGCACTTCTCTGGTGCTTCAGGAGTACCCGACCCCAGCTGTGGGTGTTTGAATTGAGGTTCTGTATGAGGACGACACATCAATTAGGTAGATGGCAGCCCAGTTGCGCCATATGAAATGGTAAAGGGACTTCTTGCAATCCCCGCATAGCTACAATAAATGCAGCATTAATCACCCTTCTCCAGCTCTCGGTTCATAACACGATGGTGATCCTGTTGCTCGCTACTCTCACAGTTATGCTCCAGACCCTCAGCTGTGTAATGGTTGATGCTCCGGGCGATTCATCGTGCCATTCCGTCAGCCTATCTCTACTGGTTTGGTTAAACAGTTCGGCTCTGGTTCCAGAAGTTCACAGGGTCACTTGGTCTCGGCCTCTGTCTCACTTGGTGCGTCTGTTCCGCAAGTTCCTTCATCTCTGCACTCACCTCTGTTCTTGTCTCTCTCTGCGCATCAGCTCCCCGCCCCTCTGTGCTTCCACTCCTCTGCATATCCGGCCCACTGTGCCTTCACTCCCTTGTTACCTCACCTGGGTCATCAACATGCCGCACAAACGACTCAGACTAGTGAGCAGGCGGGGCGGCTCACGAGGTCGGGCCATACATCAGTGCTCCTCCACCACCTCGGACCCATCCTCAGATGCACTGGAGTATGGTCAAGCTAACTACCCGGCTACCAGAAGTGGCAGGGGAAGAGGTCGAGGGCGTGCACGAAATGAGGTCTGTGAGCATAGTGCTCATCCCACCGCCCGTTTCCGAATTCCATGCTCCCTGGCGAATTCCTCTTTTATTGTCTCGGTCACGATAGAGAAGTGTGAGAATGTGGCTCATCTCGGCGCCCCTTCAGAGCAAAGGCAGGCCAATCCCTCTATCAACCAGCGCCAAGGAAGCTTGTCCATGGTGAACCCTGAAGCTGTTGCAGGTCCAAGCGAGCCGGCCAAAGAAGCGGTCCTTCCGTCAAACTCTAGTGACTCAGAGCAGTTTGGGTGTAGGATTGTTGAGGAGCAGCCGTCTACCTCAATTGACGAACGAACCAGCCATCACCTCAATTTTTGTCCTGCAGTCGAAGTAGGAGTTCACCTCCCTTTCAATCTACTATGTCCATGCCTGTTTCAGGTCTTTGTCAACTCCACTTGATGGAGTATGTCATTGTTTTGTTAATGTTGGAGTCTATTTTATTTTTTATCATGCTGGAGTCTGTTTTAGTTTGTATATGCTGGAGTCAGCAAAGTTTAACCTCGGCATGTATCGCTGCTTAGTTAGTTTATGGGTTTTTGGAAAGGTTAATGCTCCTGAAAATTATGCTCTCTAATGTAAGTCCATCGCTGGCTCCATAGTCAGGATGGCGAGAAGTACTCTGTCATATGCCATCCTCAAGGCAAGAATCTTCGAGGCTTGCCTCACTGTAACTTTTTTTGTATAATAATAGGAGTAGACTAATTGAGAAAAAAAAAAAATAAGGGGTTACACTAGTAGTATAGGGACCTAACAATGAGGTAAAAAGGAAGGAGAAATTAGTTTGCAATTTGAAGAAGAGCTTGCATGGATTAAAACAAGATCCAAGGCAGTGGTATCTAAAATTGGACAGGTTTATGTCTGAATAAAATTACACTATATGCCACTTGGACCATTGTATTCATATTAAGAAGCAAAATTATTGCAGATATATTATATTTCTATTGTATTTAGATGACATGCTTGTTGCAGGGTCTAACATGTAGGAAATAAATGTACCCAAATGAAAATTGGCTAATTCATTTGCAATGAAGGATTTTGGTGATGCAAAGAAAATCCTTTGTATGAGAATAACTAGAGACATGAAAAATTGTAAATTAACATTGTCTTAGGGTGAGTACATAGAAAAGGTGTTTGAAATATATAATATGTAGAATGAAAAACCAATTAGTACACATTTGGCTATCGATTTCAAACGAAGTAAGGAGATGTGTCCCAAGACCCAAGATGAGATGGATTATATGTCTAAATTTCCATACACATCAACAGTTGGAAGCTTAATGTATGCAATGGTGTGCACAAGTACTGATATTGCACATGCAGTGGATGTTGTGAGCATGTATATGAAAAATCCAAGAAACGAGCAGTGGATGGTAGTGGAGTGGATTCTTAAGTATTTAAGACGTAACACTAACTAAGCATTATGTTTTGGAGGTTCAAACACTATTCTACAGGGATATGTCGATGCATAAATGGAAGGTGTTAGAGATAACAAGAGGAGAACCATAGGGTATGTGTTTAATGTAGATGGAACAACAATAAGTTGGTTTTTTAAAATGTAAGGGATTATTGCACTTTTAACAATGGAAGCGGAGTATGTTGTTGCTACAGAGGCTAGTAAAGAAATGATTTGTTTACAAAGGTTTATGGATGAATTGGGAAAGAAGCAGGAGATTGGCAGGTTATACAATGAAACCAGAGTGACATTCATCTTGCAAAGGACTCAATATTTAATTCTAAGACTAAACATATACACCTCAGGTACCATTTCATACGGTCAGTTTTGGAACATGGATAGTTGAAGCTGGAAAAGATACACACTAGCAAAATCCTGCAAGTGTGTTAAAAAAGATTAGAACTAAGGAGAAACTAAGTTTCTAGTTAGTTTCTATTAATTTTCAAGTATGATGGTGAAGATGAGAAACAACCAGGTCCAAGTGGAAGCATTGTGTAGCAAGTGAAGCAACAATGGAGTTGATATAATGATTCTTCAAGTGGGAGATTGTTAGGTGTGGAGCTTGATTATCTTCTTGATTAAGAGGCTTTTGTTTTAGCCGTGGCTGTATCCCAGCACCTGACGGTGGGGTGTGTGGGGGATTTTCCCTTACTAGTTCCACTAGGGGGGTCCAAGGGGGCTGGCGGTAGAAGATCAATATTGTAATTTTGTAGTCAAACTAGATTGTTCACTAGGTAGAAGATTTGATGGTAGAAATTATGTTAATTTAGGTTTTTTTTCCATGGAAGGAAATCCTTATTTTATATGAAGGAATTGTATTATGGATGTGTATTATTTTGTGTGAGAAAAATAAACGAGACTATGTGAGAGCGAAGAGGAAGTTACAACAAATTTGTTGTAGGTTGTATCCCTTCACTTTACTAGATACTATAAAAGGAAGGACTAGTTCTTTCTCCATGGACGTAGCCCAAATTGGGCGAACCACATATATTTGTGTCTCTCTTGTTTTATATTTTTCCATGTTTGTTTCTCTACAATATTTTATGTGTTCCATTGCTCAATTATTTAATTTCTAACAAAAAATTTATAAATTAAATAACATTTGGGTATGTTCAAGGTCTTTTTATTCAATAGGAATTCTACTACCAACCATATAAAAGGTCATTTTACAAACTCAACTTCTGGTGAATATGTCCTTCATAATCGTAGCTTAATTTTAGAGATGAATTTGGACCTTGTTCCTAGCTTTGATACCATGTTAAGAAACCTAGTGCATAAAGTTCAATACTTGATTTCTCTTCTTGATAATTACTTATGAATTTTAAATCTCCTCATTTCTTCTTATGTGTTATTCATCAAGGAGTTATACAAATGTTCAGTCTTTCAAGAGAAACAAAGGAACAAAAGACACCAAAATTAGGCTCCAAGCTAGGGAAAAACCCCACAATGGGGAAAACACAACAACCCCTATCTTATAGAGTTGTATCAAAATGAGATATCCAAGACCAAGACCAAGGCCTATACCTAGACTAATTCTGCCATAAATATTCCTTGACAAACCCTCCTCCAAGTCTCCTTTAATAAACAGAGTCAACGCAGGCCAAACTGCTCCAATTCTAGTCAACAATATAAAATTTGGACCTGCAATAGACGCATTTAGTGTCTCAGAAATTTCGGCATTTCCACAAAAAATTAGACCTCACATGCGCAAGCTTTAATAGTCAAAGATTCAGTAAAACAAGAGGAATATTCTTCAAGTTTCATTTTCTTCTCTTTCTCCTTTGATTAGGCTTCTTCTCTCCTTCATTGTTTTAGAAAAATGCTTCTTGTTGTGTGCTTGAATGATCTCCCAAGTAGGTCAAACTACCCTCTTATATACAGTTTTCCAGGAGGTCAAATAGATGTCTCTAAGAGGACTGGGCCGACTTGTTTGAAGGGAGGCCGACTTCAAGACCTTGTGGACTTATACCACAAAAATAAAATTTGATTTTTTTTTCTTTCAAATTTCCAAATGGGACATGACTCAAATATATTTTCTTTTGACTCATAGTAAATACTTTTTGACTCTTTTTTACTATTTAAGCATGAAGAACATGTTTTGACCAATAATAATAATAAATACATCAATGAGATATATATAATGTTATGAAGACTGATTCTAGTCACAATTTCAACACTACTTTAAAAAATGTGGAATTTATTACCATATCCTTCCCATTAGATATTTTCTTGGGAATGTTAATAATCTTAGACTTTATGAATATATGTCTTACTCAAATAATTTATTAAAAAGGATTAATTCCATAAATCTCTTTTGTTGGCTTCCTTCCCCTCTCATGGCTTCTCATGGTTTTTACCAAGGCTCCACCTCTTCATCAATTGTTATTAAATATAATTACCATTATTCCAAGTCATTTAACCTATTTATATTTACATGCTCATGCAAGTATCATTAACATAATTACTTACAATTACAATATTTATGGAGGAAAGACTAGGGGTGCTACATATTCAATTAATATAGAAACTTTCCCTTGAAATTCAACCACTAGGGAGGATGCTATCACATCAACTCGTGGATTTGCACCAAAAATCTAGATGATGTTATGGATCATAATATCATGTCAACTTGAGGATATTTACACCAAATCCAGTTCCTTATGATGATTGTTATGACATAAACATAAATACTTATCTCTAAAAATTTATAGTTGGGAAATATGTTATCACATCATCTTAGGGACTTATAGCCTAAATCCTAATTATTGGGGAGGATGTTATCATTGACATAGGCACTTACACAATATTACCAATAATATTGACCTAAAAAACTAATGTCCAAGGACAATAATATCACATAAACCTTGGTATTTGTATCCAAAAGTCATATATTTCCTATCACATCAATGCATCCCATATCTAGTTGTTGTTATGGACTATGTCATCATATTAACTAAAGGAAATTTACCTAAAAATATAACTATTGGGGAGGAAGGTTATCGCATAAACCTAATGACTAATAATAGAAAGCTAATTATTGATAAGAACTATGTTATCACATCATCTTGAGACATTGTACCCACTATTATCAAGTGGTTGAGGGAGATCTTATTACACCAGCATCAAGACTTGCACCCCAAATTTAGCACTATGCATTTGGGAGAATCCTATTTGATTACTAGGACTTTCACCATAAATGTAGTGGTTATTGAAGAGGATGTTATCTTATTACCTTCGGGGTTTTATATGCACCATAAAGCCTATTATCCCTAAGGAGGTTGTTATCACATAATTTTGTGGCCTTGCACTTGAAATATAGATTCAACCAGGGGACTTGCACCACAAATCCAATGACAAGGGTGTATGTTATGACACTAACTTGATGCACACTTACACCCTAATCTGATTTCAATTTTTGGACTTTTACACTAAATAAAACTTTACCCTAAGGACTTTAACCCAAAAATGTTTATTGGGAGGATGTTATTATATCAACCTTGTGTTGTCCCTCAGATTGTTTATGGAGACAAGAAACAATTCTAAAGACATCTAATGAGGATCAAATGATCCCTTCACTTTACGTTGATGAATGGCCTTCTCCAAACACTGGGGGTGTTCCTTGTATTCGATATTATCTATGAAGGAATAAAAAGTCTTACAATGATAATAACATTTAATTGATAGTAGGTCATGTTAGTTCTTAAATTTGTAAAGGAAATACGATGTGGTGAGACATATATTATAAGAAGGATGTTTGAATTCAAACTCATAAATAACTCATATTTGAATCTCTCTTCATGAGAAAAAACACATATCAAGTTAGTTACACATTTAAAAGAAAAGAAAATAAATGAAATACAATACAAGAAAGGAAAAAATAGCATGAAATTTAAACATACTGATTTAATGCATTCAACTAACCATATCATAATGTGTATGCAAATATGATTAGATATAAAAGCAAAAATGAATAAATATCCAATATTTTCTTCCAAATAGCACACATTTAAGAATATTCTAACTGGATATTAACATAATGAAAAATAAAATAAAATAAAGAAAATACAATATGAGAAAAGAAAAATTAGCCATATACTTAAATTGTACCCATTTAATGCATTCAATGAACTATATGATAATGTGTATGCAAATATGGTTTAGTATAAACACAGTAAACGAACAAATATCCAATATTTTCTTCTAAATAACATGTATTCAATAATATTTCTAACTAGATATTAAAACAATGAAAATCTAAGTGATTAAATGCCTCAATGTCATGAAGATTCCATTGATACCAAGTTTCACATAAATCAATAAATGAAAAAAAAAAAGAAAATATAAATGCATCACGAGAGAAAACACACATAGGAATTCTCACACCATTAAGATGAGAAAGTTAGGATCATTTTGTGATTTTTCTTCAAATTAAAAGATCAGTCTTCAAAATAACAATGCACAGATAGGGATTCTCACAACATTAAGATGAGAAAGTTAGGATCATTTTGTGATTTTGCTTCAAATTAAAAGATCAGTCTTCAAAATAACAATACACACATAGGAATTCTCACAACATTAAGATGAGAAAGTTAGAATCATTTTGTGATTTTGCTTCAAATGAAAAGACCAGTGTTCAAAATAACAATGCAGATCAGTCTTCAAAATAACAATGCCAACCACTTGCATCAAAGCTCCTAAACAATCTTTGGTTCTTTCTTTTATCCCTTTCAAAAGTTAGTTAATAAATTTCTTGTTATATAACTAACCTTTTAAATATGTTGGTGTTTAAATTTTAATGAAGGTATTAATTCGACTTATATCTTTTTTACATTAATTTTTTATTTATGATCTTATAATTTTGATAATATACCAAAATTTAGAAAATTTCACACTAGGTAAAAACTATGACCATCTCCATTGTTATTTTGTTGAATAATTTGGTGGAGTCATCCATTTATAAACTTGTTTGATGAGATATTTTAACACTAAACAAATATTCATTTACGAGAAAGTTAAATCCAATCTTATATTTCATATGAAATAATTTTTTTTTTTCCTCAGTGAATATTGGTAAACGTCTCTCTCAACTATATATATATATATAAAACCTTAAAGTATAAAATGTATTTCATGTAAGTGAATTTTATGTTTCAAATTCAGAGAAAGCAAATAGTAAAATGAATTCATAGCCAAAACTTTCAACCCTATTTTATAAACCTCATTACAAAAGTATATAAATTTCAAAGGATATAACAGAGAGTTGTAATAGTTATTGGATAGAGAAGGTGTTTGAAGTCTTGAAGTATGATGCATCTAAGGGCTTGTATTTACATTCCATAAGAAAAATGTTTGTGTATTATTCCTGGTTCTTAAGCGATGTATTTCACACATGAACGTAAATTGGGGTATCAACCGTATTAAATAATATTTTTTTAAAGTATTATTTTAACCTTGTTTGATATACAATTTTCAATACACAAAATATTATGCATATCAGGAAGTGAGGAGAGAAAAATTAATTTATGATGATTGAGATCGACGATGGAATTTTACATTGGGTAAAAAACTTGTCACACTTTGTTTTGACCCGATATAGTTTAAATTGCATTTACATGTCTTATCTCAAATTTGGTATGAATGTAAGTTTAGTTTATAAAAATTGATATGATTTTGACCCGTATTTACCTCAATAAGATTATGGTTTTATATAAATGTATATTATAATACTATGATTTTAGGATTTATATAAATGTATATTATAATACTATGATTTTATATGTATCATATAATCTATGTAATATATTATGTTAAAGAAATGTGAATATACTTAAATTATGTGTTATCATAAGCATATATTTTAGGTTTGTGGGAAATATTTTATTAAAATGTATCTTTTATTATATATTTTCCTTTTTCTAAATAAATGTTAAAACTTAAGTTTTATCAATTTTGTAGGAAAATAATTTTATGGATTATGGAGTTATAGTTAGTATTTTAGGCTCAATAGGAATAATTTTAATTTGACTCATTGTATGAATAAAAATAATATAGTGTATGAATAAAAATAACAAAATCACTATAGAATTTGATTTTTTAGATAAATGGGGTGTTGTGGAGTATAGTAATAACATAATATTATATGGAGATGCTTTAGGATTAAATTTTAATAATGTTAGGATATATATGATGATGATGATGATGATGATGATAAAGTTAATGAGCCTAAGTGTTAGAGCCTTAGAATAATCAAATTCATATATGATTGAAGATCCACTTAGTAAAATTGATATGATAAAAAATTAAAGTATTTATTTAAGTGGGTTGTGATTATGATTATTTAATTCAAATCAGTGATGTAGGGGGTTAATAGTAAGGAGCATATTAACATGGTGAAGATGATTTTTATGAGACATAATAAGTCTAATGATTAAGAGATGAGAGTCCAAGTAAAATAGAATTTGTAGAGATAACCCAAATTAAAGAGGGTTAAATTGGGCTACAACACCTTGGTACTTGCAATTAGAAGTTGAAAATTTGGGAGTACACTATTACATAAATCTTAGTACTTACATTCAGTTATTCACTACCATGGAGGATGCTTTCTCATGTATGTTAGGGAATCGCACTCAAAAGACAATGACTAGGGAGGATGTTATCACAATGACATAAAAAAATTCCATTTAAAAGATATGTGGTTGGGGACTATGTTATCTAATCAGCTTGGGGAATTTCCATTGAAACTGTTTTTTCCTTAGGTGATATTATATAACATAAAGCAAAGGAGGTGAACAAAAACAATGATTTCTTCTAGGGACTATGTTATCAATTCAACTTAGGGACACTACCAACATAGATCCATCTTAACCCTAGATCTACCAAGTATCAAGAGGGATCAAATCTCTCAAGATGCAAAATTATTTTGGAGTGAAAAACTTCATGAAAGGTTTGTAGCTCGAGAGATTTGATCCTTCTCAACACCGTAGATTTAGTGTTAAGATGTATATATGTTGGTTATTTGTAATACTATTTATATTATATATAAATTTCACATCTCTATATATAGAAATATTCTTATTTTTAATTCTATTAATATCATCATAATACATATAGCTACATATATATATGTGCATGGCATTTTTCTTTGACATGTTTTATAATTATTTATAATTAACTTTTTATTGTGATATGCATAGCAATGATTACATATATAGATAGAAAGGTAGTTGATTACAAGTATTAAGCCTTTATATGTTTATTAACTAAATTTAAACATTAAGTTCCAAAATATCATGGTTAAGAATATGAATCATCAATATTTTAATATACGTGTGTGTGTGTGTGTGTGTGTGTGTGTGTGTCATTTTAAGTCTTTATATGGTTATCAACTAAATTTGAACATGAAGTGTTGAAATTGGAACTTACAAATATAAATTATCATTATTTAACGATGTTTTAATGTGATATGCATGTTAAGAATATTTTCCAGAAGAAATTGAGTTGAATTGAATTAAATTGAAAAAGAAAAAAAAAGATGAATTGAAGAGACTTATTATTTTTTTATTAATTTACATTGATTATTTTTCTTAAGTCGACATTATTATTATTATTATTATTTTATATTATTATTATTATTATTATTTTATTATGTTGACTAGCAGAATCGACAAACAGAGGTGGTGGTATCGTACTTGCGTTACACGAGGTCGGAATCCCACCGGCTGCCACTATAACCTCTAGGAGGAACCACCCAGCCCGCAAGAATGACCCTCGGGTAAGACAAGACTCAAACTCGTGACCTGCACAGCAGCACGGATGACTTAACAGATCATCTGCTGGCCACGAGACCAAACCTTTGCAGGAATTTTATTATTATTATTATTATTATTATTTAATGTTACACTACTCCACTACAACATTTCCCACATAATGGATTGTAGAGTGCCTTTTAGCCCCATCAAGGTTTATGCTATCACAACAACTTAGGGGCATGCACTCAAAACTTTGTTGTCACCTAATCACAAAAGGCTATGTTACAATATCAATTGGTGGAAATACACTTGAAAGTTAATTACATCTAAGGACTATGTTATTGTTAGTCCTATTGTGCTTTGATACCAACTTATTGTGTTCTTGGAGACCAATTATATCACTCTCATACTAAAACTTGAGTCAATTGAGCTATAGACAAAATCTAGACTTAATTACCATAAAACTTCATAGAATAATAATAAAGAAAAAAATAGACATTGGAAAACACACATATATTCATAGTACTCCAAGATTTTACCTTGGAAACCCTTGATAAGGAAAAATCATTCTATTCTCCATAGAATATGTAATTATATTACAATTAATGTAAACCTTGGTCCACAACTAAAACTAGTGAACTCATTACATCACTTTATCTAAACTAATCAATTCATTTCATCCTATTGTTATAGCCTTACATCATGCTCTATTTATATGCATATTCTTGTGTAAGAAAACCTAACTAATAACACCCAAATAAGTTATAGAAGGTTAAATATCATTGGGTAATATCTTAGGAATCCTGGGATTCTAATCATTTCTAACATAATTTTATTGTATTCAATCATCATCCAACCGTTAGTCTCCATTGACCATGCACGTCACTGAGTATAGTTGCTTTTAATTGTTCCATCAACTATCGGTTTTTTTCAACTTCTTCATCCACCATCAATCAAATTGACCATATTGTTGATTCAAAATCTATTCAGTTAACCATTGACTAGATAGTTGAGTTTCATCCTAGTTGATCCACCTCAGCCAACAACTTTAGTCAGTCCTTCTGAACTAGTAAATTGACAAAATGCACCCTTTTCAATTAAGCTTCCTCTACAAAGAATATAACAACTTAAAACATTCTCAAAATATTTTTCTTCTTTGTAGGAATAAGAGATAATTTGCATCTTTCAACCATGGTAGTAATGGTCATTTCCTCTCTACACCATGAGAAATTCACATCACTCATAGGCTTTGTTAGAGCATTTGTAACATTTTCCAAAGTGTCAACTTTCTCTCGAAGAACTTTCTTGTTTTCCACCATCTCCCTAATAAAATGGTATTGTACATCAATATTCTTCATCTTCAAATGGTAAGTCAAGTTCTTTTCCTGGAAGATTGCACTATGACTATCACAACCTATCTTATCACTTGCTATATTAACCAGTCTTTGAACAAAACCCTTATAGCAAGTATGCTTCCTTTCTTGCATAGGTTGCTACCATGTATTCAAATTTCATCATTGATAGTTCCATGATGTATTACCACTTACTCATCTAGTTGATAGCTCTAGTGAGCAATTTGAACGCATACATGCTAGTCGGCCTTCTTAGATCCAAATCACTAGCATAATTGACATTGACAAAAACATATACGTCCTCTTCCCTATTAGTTCCAGGAATCTCTCATGACTAATTTTTCTATGCAAGTACCTAAATACTCTCTTGACATCCATCTAATCCTCTTTTTTAGGCGTTCATATGTATGTCGCTCAATACTCCCATTATATATTAAATGTTTGGTCAAGTGTATGTCATTGCATACATCCTACCAACAAGATTATCATAGGGAACACATACCATGTCCTTTATTTCTTCTTGTATTTATACATTGTTCCATACTTCGTATTACCCCTACATGAATAAGTACCTTCACCAATTTTATGATTATTTCAATATACTCCTTTTGATTTACCCAAATATTTCTGACTTATTGATCTCTCTTCATATCCTTTACTAGAACAAATTATGTAGCACCAGGATCCTTCATGTCAAATTTGGATGATAGTTACATCTTCACCTCCCTGATAACATGCATGTTTTTTCTAATTAGCAGCATCTCATTGACATGCAACACTACATATATGAAATAATCACCTTCCAACTTGGAATACACATAGTGATCAACTTTTATTATCACAAATACCAATTCTTAGATGTATGTGTCCAACTTCCAGTATCAAATCCTAGATCATTTCCTCAAATCATAAAGGGACTTCTTAAGCTTATAGACCAACTCCCCCTTACCCTTTACTAAAAATCCTTCATGATGTTTCAGGTAGATTTGTTCTTCTAGGTCCCCATGTGAAAATGTTGTCTTCACATCCATTTTCTCTATCTCTCTACCATATGTTGCAGTCAAATACATTAGTGACCTAAAGGAAGTTAATTTTTCAATATGAGATAAAAATCTCACCGAATTTGACTTCCTTGACTTGGGAATAACCTTTCTCTACTAGTCAAGCATTGTACTTACTAACTTGACTTTATATGTTAAACTTCTTCTCAAACACCTACTTGTAACTAGTGAGCTTCTTTCCATTAGGAAATTGGACTAAAATCCACATCTCATTCTTTTGCAAAGATTTCATTTCTTTGACTATGGCTTTCTTCGATAGACTACCATAGGTTGAGTCAACTACCTCTTTGACTGACCTAGGATCATCATTAGTGGAATATAACATAAAATTAGAACAAAAATCATGTGGACTACACCTTTCATCTTACTTCCTTATTCAACCATACCTCCTTAAGACTAGAGTCTATAGTTCCACCTCTTCATATGATTTATTTGACTCATTTGAATCACTTTCCCATTCTTAAAGTTGAACACCATATTTTGTGGTTATTCCTCCTTTGGAGAATCTTTAGTTTGGAAGTATACCTAACTTCCATGAATATCATGTCTTGAATATAATTTGTTTTCCTTGTCATTGGATCCAACAAATTATATCGTTTCATAACATCCTTATAATTGATAAAATTACACTTGATTGTCTCGTTTTCTAGCTTATTCCTCTTCAATTGAGGAACATGAACCAAGGCCTCATAGCTAAAAAAATTTAGATGTGCGAGTGACGATATTTTACCAAACAATACTTCAGGTGGAGTCTTATTGACCAACATTGATGAACGATATATATATTTACCAAAGAACATGCAGTGTTAATGACCTCCTCCTAGAATTCTTATGCCAGTACTGCACAACTGAACATGCTCCTTTTTTTTCCATTAGTGTCATGTTCATACTTTCAACAACTCCATTTTGTTGAGGTGTGTAGGGAGTATTCCTTTGAAATAATATACAATGTTTTTTTATAGAACTATTCAAACTGTTTACTACATAATTCACCTCTGATGTAAATTCTCAACACCTTTATCTTCCTATAAGTTTTGTTTTCCACAAGAGATTTAAACTCTTTGAACTTATTGTAAACCTAAAAATTTTCCTTATGAAATACAGTCATGTCATCCTAAAGAAATATTCTATTAAGGAGACATAATACATAGATCCTCTTAGTGACTAAATTGGTATAGGCCCAAACACATTGATATGTACCAATTCCAAGAATCCATTTTTCCCTTATAGCACCAAATGGGAACCTCACATGATTATGTTTACCATAAACATAATGTTCATACAAATCAATGTCCAAAGAGCAACCGAGAAAACCTTCAACCATACCTTTATCCATAACATGAAGCATTTCTCTCCAATGTGTCCCATCATTGGGGGCCTTTTGATGGTGTTAGAAGCCATGAATAGGGAAGGGGGTATCCCTGGTGTGAATTCCCAATTAGACCCCACATAATTTGGAGTAGGAGTCCCAAACAGAAAATGGTCGGTTTGCCAAAGTGTTTGTTTTAAAGGTTGCCTTGGCTATGATAAACACATACAACGATATAAACATAAATTTGGTAAAAGCAAGTGTATAAGCTTTGTGAAGTATCAAACGTAATTCATGAAAGGTTCCATCACATTGAAGGGAAAGAAGTGAGCCCCTTAGAAGCAGGTAATAATACTAGCTTAGAAGAGATGCATGAGAAATACAAGAGAATCATTAGTTAACCTGCAAAATAGTTCAAAAGATAACAATGATCATAATAACATAACAACACTCAATAAAAATATTCATACTAAAGAAAATGAATTAGTTCATAAGAAATAGCGTAAATGAAACAACACATTGAAAATATAAAAATAATAGTGTTACTACATTCACAACATATGCATGAAGACGTGCCCACTCTGATCTTTTATTATAGAGTGAAAGTTCCAGACATGCAATTACAATTGACAAGACTCTAGCCCCAATAGTGGAATGAAGCCAACACTTGCTTATCCAAATAATGATATTCCTTCTATGCTAAACTAGAGACACCAAGGCTCCAAACAAAGCTTCCAAGCCTTCGGTTCCAAGCCCTTTGCTTGAGTTATGAGGGTTTGTTTACAAGAAATGAGTTGACTCTTCATCTCCCTTTGTGACCTTGAGCTACCTTCATGACTCTTTGACTTCTTTTTTATTTTCCTAACTAATGAATTTTCATATCCCACAATTGACACTTGGACTTCCTTTTACATATTTATTTCAAATACAATATTGCAAAAACCCATATGAGACAAAAATGGGTAGAGGCTCATAAGACAAGCCTAATAAGACAAACTATACATATCAAGATTGAGTTTTGAGGAAACTCTATATCATCAGCCTCAATTTCTAGATCGTTAGTCACGCAGTGATGCCATGATTTGTACTATGTGATGGTCTCCTCAAACTTTGCAAGAAGATTAGGTTGAAAGCATACTCTAGCTTCCATTGAATCTGGGTAGACAATTTTGGAACTAGTTTTTCTCTCCTTCTTTAATAAGAAAAAAATAGTACTGATCTTAGCAAGGCCACCAATACACTTTTGCATGATGTTTCTATTGATCTCTAGGTCTTCTTTGGTATAAATCTACTCCAGCTAATCTAAGTACTTTAAAACTTCCTCCTTGACCACATTTCTACCCTTTTCCTTTATTAATGTCACGATTGAAGGGATCTTATAAGATTTTACGAGGGAGTCCACATTATTGTACAAATGTGCATAAGAATATAAGATTTTGGCTATGAAAGTGTTGAGTTGTTTATTACTTTGTATAAGCATTATGACTTCAGCTTTCTCCAACTCAAATTTTTGTATTGTTTTCTTAACCAATTATGGTAGTGCACCTCTGTACTTCATTCCCCATTCACGAACTGTAGTGATAGCTACATGAATGGCCTTTAGATATTTTTCATTTTCCCATGATTTATTCTGCATATGATGCAAGGGGACAGCTTCTCTATGCACGATGACCAACTCCTCATAAATATTCATCATAGTGTCTCCCAATGCTTGCACTTCTCCAAATATAGTCGCCTGAATCTCTTTCAAGCACACATGTGCGAGATCTAACTTCTGATTTTCTTCCTAGAGTTGTTTTATCCGTTGTTTTGCATCTTCCAAATCCTTTTGTAAATTTTGTTTATTTTCTTCCATAAGATATATTGTGTTTGCCTTTGAAGCTCCTGTAAATTCTAAATTACTTACGGTAATGGCTTCAATATTACTCATGGTATCCATGACAATCACCTTTTATGTATTGATGAAAGCAGGGTGCGTGGGGTCATTTGGGAAATGCTTCTTTCTTTCTTGCACAATTTTCCTCTGAAGGTCATTGACAGTCAAGTTGCAACTATCCATGATTGGGCTATCATCTAAAGGGGTGATTTCTTCTTCATTACCCAAAGCTTTCCCATATGTAGGATGAAGTAGAGACTGAATAATGATTTAGTATGTATTGGGAATAAGATCAACATCTTGATTATACTGGTCTTGTTATACCTCCATGTCTTGAATAACCATTAGCTCTTCAATCTCTTGGGAAAGTTCTTGATCCTATTTTTGTTTATTCTCTTCTTCTTGTAGTTGATTTTGTCTTTCTTCCTCACCTTCAGCATTGCTTTTTCTTCCTCCTTCCTCCTTCATTATTCTTCTTGCATCCACATTTCTTCCTATTCTTCCTTTCATATTTTCTCTTCTTCCTTCCTCTTCTTCTATTCTCGCTTTTGCTTCCTCTTTTTCTCAGCTTCCATAGACACTTTCAGAATAACTGGATCCACTTTGAACTTGTGGCTTTACTCCTATGCTGGACTATGATTAGCCTTCCTTTTATATTTAATTCTCATTGGGTTACACTTTTGTAGTTTCCTTGCTTCTGGAGTAGTGTCCTATTTTGGAGTCACATGAGAATGACCTTCCTAGATACCTAATGTGTAGGGCCTAGAGGCATTATAGTATTTCTTGATCTCCTCCTCCTTTGGTCTAGAGTAGGTCCCACATGGCATGTTGAAATGAAACTTGGCACAATGCTACTTGCAAATGTCTCTAGGATCATACTGATGATACTCCATCATGCCAAACCTGAAGTTATCCAACTCTTTTCCTTTAGCTTATGCAACCTTTAGGTTCTCGATTTCATAGGATCCCACCTGCAAAGGAAAAGTAGGCTAGGGTGGTTTCTTTTTCCTCTGTAATATTGTCAATAAGCGTATGGCAAAATGATATGTAACCTCTTGCATGACCAACTTATATGTGGCATACCTCGGTAACAAATGCGATGGTTTCTCATAGTCGAACACCCTAAGGTAAGTACCATCTGGTGTGGAAAACCAATCGACAACTTCTGATATTGATTCCATTGCCTCACATGACATGCAAGGAATTTCCTCTTCAAAAATAATCTGGTACAATACATTGAGAAAGTGATTAGCTGTCTTTTCCATGAATCCTCTATAACTACACTTTAAAACAAGTTTATAATGAATGTGAATAAGAGGCTCCTTAG
>APFE031513410.1:0-24447 GCA_000404065.3 Pinus taeda
CATGATTACAAGCCAATAGAGAAAAATATGCAAAGTTTGCTCATTTATATACCATGTAAAGGTGAATATATCAAAATGGCACCGAGTGCAATACATATCATCGACAAAATAGCAAAATACATAAGCAATGAAGCTCTAAATGGCCTATAAAGTCCAAAAACAATGCTGCAAGCTATGAGGCCATTGGCCTACTACAAGTCTACAGTGTACACATGATCAATCATCAAGTTCATCACCACTACTAGACACAGGATCATCATTAGGAGCTACATAGACATCATCTGGTTCAGAGTCTGAGGATGCCTCAGCCTGATCTGCAACCTCAGTATCAATGCCACCAATGACAATAGAAGTGGACCTAATGGAAGCATGAGTTTGTCGACCTGCATGACTAGTGCCTTCCATTGGTTCTTTGCCTTTCCTTGATGCCGCTACTGATCCTAGTTCTGATGCCACCACATAATCTGCATCATCCCCCGCTAAAGCCATGTCGATATCAAAATCAGCCTCAAACACAGGTTCTTCAGTCTCCTCCACCCATTTTGATGTTGGATCAATATCGTCCAACACAATGGGATCTAGATCAAGAGTTTTGCTCATCATTTGGAGCTCCGATTGCATTTATTGTTTACCCCCAAACCATGAAATCCTGAAAATCATTAAGTCTGCTGAATTTTGAGTGAAATCTAAAATTCTAGTTTCTCCATATGAAATCCAATGAGGTCGAAACCACTCTCAAACATCCTGAGTCATTTCATGGTAATGTTAAAAATTTAAGTAAAAGGATGAAAATGAAAATTAAAGGAAATGTCACTTTTACTTTAAGAATTTAACATTACCATTAATTGCCAACATTTTTAGGGTTGAAACACCCTTAGTTTCCCCCCAAAACCCCTGAAACACAATGAAAAATATGCTTTTTTAACTTTACTGTGGGTGTGCCTAAAACCGGCCGGTTTAGGACAAAACCGGCTTTGTCCTAAACCAGCCGGTTTTCACCGGTTAGGGCAAAAAAATGGCAAAATGGCCTTTCCAACCGGGTTTTTTGGCCGGTTTAGACCGGCGGCCTTGCTAACCAGCCGGTTAGACCGGTAACCGGTTTTTAAAAACGGTTTTGAAAACACTGGTGGTTAGGCATTTTGGATATAAAATCTTCCATTTTGAAGAGAAATCAATTTGTCTGCCGTTGAATTCTTTCATGAGATGTGAGCATTATTCTCAAGAAAGACATTTCGAAGTGTTCACAAACAGGATCCTAGTTATTGAAAATATCAGTGGTACAAGTTAAGATAAAGATAGGACAAAAATCAGATATATAAGAGAAGATAAATGTATTAATGTTCAAATGTATTAATGGTCAATGTGACTGTTTAAGGTACAGTGGTTTCAGCACAAAGTGGGAGTGCTAAAGCGGCTCCTATACAAAAGGAAGAAACAGGAAATAAAATAGCAATCTAACCTAAGAAACTAGAAGGCCAAATCCAAACAATGGAGAGGCGATTCAAGATAAAGAAGTACAAGATGAGTGGCTCTTTAGCCTATGACACCAATAGTAAGAGATCCAGTCCATTGGAGCCACCTCTCCTAGTATTCGAGGCTGAATGGAGAAAATTGAAAATAGATGTCTGTCCGGTTGGGCAAGGATCTTGGAGTGTTGTGTGGTTTCCTGGAAAGGACCTGTCATTGTGGTCTGGAAGGTGTCATTTGGTCATTGTACTGTCTGCTAGTATGAGGTCTGGTTGACAGTGCTGCTCAGGTCTCATGGAGGTGGGAGTAGGGCTTGTTGTTCCTCACTGATCCACAGAAAAAGGAATTAATCTACTGAGTGGAGGTTGGTCCAGGGAGTGGATGTGGCTGGAGGATAGAAGAGCAGAGATGGAGGGCCTTCTGCATTAGAAAGCCAAGCATCTCTGGTCAAGGTACCTGAATAAACTTCCAATCATTTATAGACCATGAAAACGGCAGTGGAACTGCCCTTGGATCTCGTAGTAAACCAAGCAACGGAAGATGAAGTGATCCTTAGTCTCCACCTCATGGAGATGGCACGGTTGCCAGATCTTATCTGATTGGCTAATCTGGTGATCATGTAGCCAATGAGGTCCAACTCTAAACTAGCCCAATGGGTTCGAAAGAGCGTGCATCTAGTGGCAAAGAGTATAATGGGGTTGAATATTGAATGTTCAGTCCATCTCTTGTAACAATGAAGTGGTCAGCATTGAAGGCCATCTTCGGATGTAAGCCACCCAGAGGTTTTGTCCAAGTGACCTGCACAAAAACTCTGTATATGTTGGCTATGATGTTCATGTTCATCTCCTATTGTGTAGGTAAGAGGTGGCTCAGTGCATTAAGGGAATATCTGAATGGAGGGAATTGATACATCGTAATGCCAACAGATGCTAGGAGATCCAAGACCTCAAAACACTAGCATCAAGAATTGACTAGAGATCTAATGGCTGCAATGGACTTTGATGAGTGGTAGGATAAGTAGGGATACTGGCCTCTTCGCTTTGTTGTATTGCCAAACTACGAATGTGTTGCACTAGTGAGATGTGGACAAACACTTTCTCAAGCTAAAAGGGACAAGCACTAAACTCTGCGAGGATGATGAGATGGTGGATTGCTTGCTTGCACTTGATGATGCAGTGAAGGAGGGTGATCTGTACTCTCTCTGCATGGAACAGATGCTGGAATAGTATCCGAGGGAGTTCTTTCCATCATATCATGAAAGCCCACTAACAACATTCTTATCACACGAACAGGAGGACACAAGGCCACAAAACATCATCTTCGGTATTTCACTGTTTGCACACAATACATGCAACCACATGCTACTGATTGGAGGAGTGCTGGCTATTCTTCTATTCGTGGGTGCAAACTGAAGCATCCTTTAGCTGTTAGAAGGTGCTGAAAAGGACCTAGGAACTTAAATATCTGGAGTTACATCAAAGCTGTTATTACATACTAAATTCCAAATAACTCAAACATGAATGAGTCACCTCCAGATTGGCACTGTAATTTGGCCCATTCATGCTTAAAACACACTCAGGCTGGCCCCTTAAACACATGCTACACTCATAAAGGTGCATCATTGATCAAGGAAAGGGGTCAAAGGTCTCGACTCTCATACTCAGTGGGTAAGATTACTCTTAAGCGTTAGTCCACAACCTGATCTATTAGGCCTTGTTAATTCTCAAACCTCCATTATGTAACAGCTTGGAAATTCCTGGTTCAAATCTAGTGATAACAGAGCCCAGGTCTTAGATTGATATAGGACAGTGGGCTTGATGATGATCTTCGATGGAATGTCCTAGAAGTGAATCGAGAACATTGTCTGTCAGGCCTGGAAACCCTCTACAAAGTTACAAACTGATGATTCGGACGTAGGTTTCATGCTGAAGTTGCGACTCATCAGGAGAACTCGTATAAGAGGAGGTAGTCAGCATAGGTTTCTCCTGAAAGGAAAAATGATATCTAGAAAGGGCCTTTTTGGTTGTATTGAAAACCACGATCTTTGCTTTCTCAAGATTAAATTACAAAAGCCAAAGATCGCATAACTGACTCAATGCAGCCAATTGCATTTGTTAACCCTTTGTAATGGAGGCCAAAACACCACATCATCTGCAGTCAGGAGTGAGCGAAGGACCTGGTGAAGTAGACAGTTCTCCTCCCTTTTGAGTGGATTTGTTGATAATCTACTCTAGTTCATTAATGTAGACACTGAAGAGAGTAGGGGAAACATAACATTCCTGTTTGACCCCAATGTTACCCTGGATACTCTCGTATATTCCATAAGATGTGTGAAATCTTCCTACAACAGTCTTTTCAATCCACATGATTGCTGATATGAGGAGATTAGTTTACCCCATGGTATGAAACTGCTCCATGAGTAAGGGTTTATGCACTATGCTGAAGGCCTTTGAAAGTCAACAAAGCAATAGTAAACTTGGATAATTTCTGTCTAGCCTATGCAGTCATAGATTATTCATGTCAAAGTATAGCAGATTGGGATTTCTCTATATGGGCATGAATACACATCACAGGAGGCAGTGTGAGGTGTGTAGAAGTGGTGAATTTGTCCCACCATCAGATATAGATATTCACAAAGATATTCAATGCGTGGTTAGCATGTGATTTTCTATCAAATGTGGAACATGTGGGTCAAACACAGGAGTCAATAATAAACTTGATTTATTATTTCTCTAAAGTTCAAAGTTTAATTAGTAAGATTTATAAAAGTAAACAAAATTGAGATTGGTTATGATGTATCATTGTGCAACTCAGGTGCACACTACATACATCTTTTTTGACGCATTTGTTGCCAAATGTGTTTGTTCTTTTGGGAAAAGCATTTGTATCTGACATGATCATTGGTAGAGTGTGATAGAATTAATGGTGCAATTGTGATGGCAATGTATAGTCATAGATGGTTGTACTGTTGGAAATACTGAGAGGGGTGAATCAGTATTTCTTTCAATTGTTATATTATGCCAGTTAATATTTTTCACAAGATATACCAGAACACAAGAAATAAAATAAAAATAGCTTATATTAATGTAGTTCAAACTTCAAATGATGAGAACTTCACTCCAATTTTGGCTCCAACCATTACAAAATCTTTGATTCTTACAAGTCTCCAACCTTGAATGAGGACTCGAATCCTCTCAAGATAATTCAGGCTCCAACCTGATCTATATATGAGGACTCCAATCCTCTTAGGCTCCAACCTTTCAAAAATACTTCAAATTGACTTCAAAATCGAGATAGTTCCAAGGTTCAGCTCTGCGATATTACCAAGTGGCTTCAATACTGCTTCAGAAGTGCTTTAAGGATTCTTCAAAGTGAGGTCCAAAGTCTGCTTCAAGAAGGGCTACAGGGTCTGCTCTAAAATGTCTTCAGGTCTGCTATAAAGATGGTCTCAAGAATGCTTCAACAAGTGCTCCAAGGGTATGCTTCAAGTATGCACCAAAGTCTCCTTTAAGTCTACTCCAATGTTTGGTTTTAAGTGTCCTTCAAAAACCTGTCTTAAAAGGGGTTCAATGCTGCTCCAAAATGACCTCAAGAGACAGCTCCAAAATGCTTCCAAAATCTGCTCAAGATTGCATCTGAAAGCAGCAATTCTTGATGTCTTATTGTTTGATGGTAAGATTTTGCATGTATCCTGTGTGGAATTGTGTGAAGTTGCACGACCCCCTTAATGTATAACACACCATACACTTCGACCCAAGCCTTTCCATCTCCACAACTGTAATTCAGGCACATTTAAGAGCACACAGATCATACAGTCTCAACATCCTTCAACATGGCTTTTACATTGTAACACAACATTAATCAACACCCTTGGGTTAGCTTGCTCCACCCGAAAACCAAAGGAGTTCCACGCATTATCTCACTCATCTCTGCTTGGATCACGCATCACAACTTTCTGTGCCATGGCCTGCAATTTAATTCTTTTGTTCCTCAATTTAATAAGCTTCAATACTTCACACAAAATCTAGAGCTTCATCGCTTTTTACACAACGTTTTAGACAGATAGTGTTCCCACTCACGAAGCTCAACTCCAATGCTCCAATACCATGTATAGTACAAAATAATTATAGATATGGACAGTCCCATGCACCATTTTGCATGCAGCGCTCACAGCTCAGCATTCCTTTGGGTTGCAGCTCTAAGGATTCCAACTTAGGTGTTGATTCAACACTTACACCAGTACGCAACTATTCCTTCAACTTTCAGGTACTCTAACCTCTTACAACTTCAAACTTGACTCAGCTCTGCTGCACAAGGTTTCCAGAAGCTCCACCATTCGTCCTCTATCACAGGCTCTCTTCTTTTTCATTCATCAAATTCTTATTACTGCTCTGCATTTATTCTCAAATGAGCCATATGAATAGGTAATTTATATGAGTTGAACCGTTATCTTTAATTTGGAGTCGACTTGACTTCCGGTTGCCAAAAAAATCTTTTCAATTGTTGTTCTAAATTGAAAAGCTGACCTGCCAAAAAATCTTGCTAGTTGTTGTTGCACCATGGTAGAAACACCAAATACAGCTTTAGTTTCTGAGCATTGAAATATCACCGGTATTTACTGTCGATAACTCATAATTACATGTTTTGACATCGCTTTCTTTGTTGAAAAATCCACCACATACTCCTCTCTATTCTGAAACGAGAAAGAGATCGATGGTAATGCATAGCAAGAAATAGCATATTACGTTCATTTTCTTTTCAGAAATTGGACCATCCCCATGATATTGGAGGTGGTACTATGACTTGAGCGTATAACATCAATAACACTCCATCCATTTATCGGATCATCCATAGCATAACTGCCAAGGAATGTGTTGCATACAGTGACGCTTTTATATATATTTTTCTTTCAAACTTATTTCTACATGCTTGTCTAGAAATCAAAGAGCAATGGTATGATATCACCCAAAGGACAGCACTCCTGCAGGAAATTAAAATCCATGTCAAATCATTGAGGAACCCAAATTGCATTGATCTTACCCATTGACTGTGATCTACTAGATGCAGTTTCCTGAGTAAGACTCTTTAACACTTGTCTTTTCTTGGTTTCTCTTTGACACCAATGACAACACTATCCAACATTCACTGCGTGTTGGTACTAGAAAATAAAGTATCACAGACTTATAGTGATAAACATTCGATATTAAAGTGTTACATTACACTAATAAATGGGGTTAAGACATGCTGTGTCTTGACAAGGCAATAATGATCCCGTAGCACTAATTAGGCCAATTTTATGGTTGATAACTTGATTGTTTGTCTCCTTAGAGAGATTTTTGATGTACATTATTTTACTTTTCGTTATAGAATAATAGAATATTCAATATACACTCTTTTTATCTCTACAACCTAGAGTATACTGGCTTTTTAATTATATAGGATGAGAGCATCTTGATTTGTTATTTCAGGCCTTGTTTTTCACCTCCATACTAGATTGAAGTTTGTTTTATATCCACACATTACATTGCTTTCTTGACATTAGTCTGCTGTGTGTTCTTCCACATTGCACATTGTCTTCATTCATTGCACGTCTTTCAACATTTTTGAGCCAACATTGCTCATTTTGTTGCTGTTTCATTGGTTTCCTATTGTCAGGGACCCCACTACTTTTCCTTCTTGTTCAATGTAATAAGAAAACCTCCTATTCCTCATCATATCCATGTGCTTTATCTTCCCAAAATCACGTGGAGTGTGTTGTTGCACAGAATGTCTAGGCACCAGGACAACGACTCAGATCGGGGGCTGTCACCTTGATCCCCAGTCTCTCCTTTTACGCTATCTCCCTACAGCAGGCTGAGGGGGGTAGATCCTATGGAAAAATGGAAAGAAAAATAATTAGTTGGGAATCAACCAGTTGGGGAGACACAGTGAAGCGACCAAGTATTTGATTAAGATTTAGCAAGACTTATAAGATTTGATTAGATTTTAAATGATTGATACCAGTGCCTTATGGAGTCAACGATCTTGTTAGGGAAATTAGGACCAAGTAATCGATCAACAACTGCTGCTTAGATGAATGGCTATCTTATATGAAATGCAAATTCTAAAGCTAATGTGAGATGCAAGAATCTTGGTTAGTTTTAGTTAAATGCGTATTTAAATGTGAATCCTTCGATCCTTTTTGTGTTGAGCCTGATTTCGTAGTAATTGGCAGAGAGAAGATAAGGCGAAGCACACTAAGGTGTGATTAACGATACCTCTCCTGAAAATCTAACATCGCTTGTGCCTTCAGCGCTGCAGAGAGCTGTGGCTTTGACGGCTGCAAGGTCATCGTTTTAAGTACTATTAAAAGCAGTCTTCTCAAGCAAAGATGGATGGATACCTATTTCTCTATCGACCAAGCTTTTGTTTGGAAGTAAATTTTATTTATGCAAAGCTAACCTATATGAGAATGCACTAGATGATGAGATGAAGTTAGGCTTGAGGATTATAAAACACTTGTGTCACAAAAGTCTTCAATCACCAAAATTAAATGTTCGCTTTATTGGATGAAGACTTAAAAATAAACTCTTGAAAATATTACAATTAAACCACAAGCTTATTTCAAATATTTCTGATACAATTATAGCTCAAAGAGAAAAAAACTTCTTTGCAATTTAATATCAATGTCAACAGATGTTCACAAATACTCAGCTTAGAAAACAAAGATATGCGATCTATTATAATTCCACGACAAAGCAGTTTAACAATTACTTGAAAATATTTGCAAAATATCTAACATGTAATACACATCAAATAATTCAAGCAATGACGATCAATTTCAATAGACGCACAATGTTCTAGCAATTAAATTTCTAGAGATCCAAATACTTTAAAGAACCATGCAATTTAAATGCTAATCAATTCCAATCCTAGAATTAAAATGATTTATGCTTAGTGACCCAAATCTAGGAAAACTTACCACTTTCCTATAGTCAACCTTTAGATGCAAAAAATTTAAGCGGGTTTAACTATAGAGAAATGAAAAAATGTCAATACCACAAAAGTCCTCTTTTAGATTTTACCCTTAACACACAAAAAGAACACCAAGAAGGAACTAAAGATTGACAATTTAATTAGTCCTTAGGAAAACTTTTTCAATGTGCTAAGATTTATGAAGCAAGACTTAATGCTGTAAATGATCAACTAAGACTTTTTAATGTGACCAAAATAAATCAAAAGGATTTAATAATGTTCTTTATTTTTTTTTTTTTAATGGGCCGGAGGCCACAATTTTTTTTTTAAATCTTTTAATGCGAAAACTTACTTATGATTTCAAAATTTTTAGGATATCTCAAAGTCCGCATAAAATAAAAATAAAAATGAAGCCCCTTTTATTTATTTATTTATTATATTTTTAGGAATTTTGATTTTTATGATTTCTTTTTAGTTTTAGAGTTTTTGAATTTTAATAAAAAACAACAAAGTCGAAATGAAATAATGCAAAATAAAATCAAATTAAAAAAAGGAAATAAAAAATAGAAATCGAATTTATATTTTTTCTCGAAATTTTAATGAAACTAACTAAAGTTCATTTAAATGAAATCGAAAATTCTGAAAAGAAAGAATTAAAACTAAAGCCTAATCATAAAAAAAAGAAATAAAAGCAAATGAAACTTAAACAATAAAAAAAATTGAATGTACTTGCAGGTTGACGGCGGAGAGATAATGAGCAACGACGAGAAAGAGCACGTAGGAGGCAGACACAGGTTGGAAGGATGGACGCAGGCAGCGTTTGAGGATTATGAAGGGCAGCGGGTTAAGGGATGGATGCGGATCTGGAGGAGCGTTGGCAGCTAACAGGAATGGAGCGAACATGAATGGAGCTTGGTGGAAAAGGAAAGCAATGATTTGCATTGAGGAATGAGGGGTATGGCAGCGTCCAGGAGGGAAGGACGGATGCGGGTTAAGCAGCAACGAGGGCGAGGAGGTGAAGAGCGATGGGAGAATAGGGCAGCGGACATAACGGTGTAGAATGGCAGGGTGTTAGGAATTTTTGTAGGAAGGCAATGGTGAATGACAAATAAAAAAGAAAATCGAAATCTCCTAGAGACTAGAAAAATGCAGCAAGAGCAAAACGATTTCGAAAAATTCCTTTTGGAAAACCCCGGGCAGCAAAACAAATTTGAAAACCTCAAGAAGCGGAAAAACTATAGCCTAAACTCAAGATAAACCCAGAAAAACGAATTTCACACTTATGCTGCAGATTTATCAATGAAACCCTCGTAAAATTATTTCCAGATTTAAAATTTTTTTAAAACCCTTGGACTGCAAAAATCTGGATAGACTCCCTGCAAAAATAATTTTGAGGCCATATCTTACTCTTTAGGGCCTAGATCATTTCAAATCAAACTTCGCCTTCAGATCTGCAACGTGTACTTGAATACAGAAACACCCGAAACCCGGATATACAACAAATAAATAAAACCCAAGAAACCCAAGTCAGAAAACCCCCAATTTTTTTACAGATCTATGCACAGGAATGGCAGATCTATCAGATCTGGCGAGAGTGAGTC
This sequence comes from Pinus taeda, assembly GCA_000404065.3. Lineage (NCBI taxonomy): Eukaryota > Viridiplantae > Streptophyta > Pinopsida > Pinales > Pinaceae > Pinus > Pinus taeda. The sequence goes on from APFE031513410.1 coordinate 10,023, forward strand.
CAAATCGGCTCCCAGATTTGATAATCTAAGGCTCTTAACAATCAGATTTATCAATTTAGCACATAAAAAATTAAATTTTTAAATTTTAAATGAGGTGCTTAGCTCAAAACCTTTCATGTATCACCAAAAAAGTCTTATGATAAGCTCGGGTTCAAATCAAGCCGGGCTCTTCAAAAAATACGAATCGGGAGTTGGCTAGTCCAACTGAAAACTTCCTCGAACGCTCGATGATCTAAAAATCAAGACTTTCCTGCAAAACTCAATCCAACTATTAAAATAGAGAAAGAAAATGATAATAAAATTCAGATAAATAGAGATATCATCTATTACATTCAAAATTTAGATTATCACTTAAACCCTAGCGATTGAGCAAGATACTTGTACTCAAATCACTCTTTAGAAGCTATCATCAATGGCTAAATAGAAATTTATGCATGAAAATGACACATCTTACAGTATTTCCATGAAGAGTAACACTAACGAAAAATTAACCCAAAAGTTTTTCTTTATTATAAAAAAAAAAGATTACCTGAGAGCTTTTAGCTTAGCACACGACTCAAAGATCGGATGAATTGACTAACAAATTACCTCCTATTTAAAGATAAATCCTTCAACAGCTAGTTCGAGTGATCCTCGTTAAAGCAATCTCGACCGAAATGTTCCACAGAATATTAATCTAGGATGGTCTGATCTCTGACAATTTTGTTTATCACTTAGAGCATCATATCACCTTGTATCAACTAAGATGAAAGTTCAGGATGAGGAGATATTCGAAATGGTAAAAGAGATCAAGCCCTTTCATCAGTAAGCTTTGCGGACAAAGCTTTTTAAAGAGGAAGACAATGTTATGATATATATATATATAAAATGTAAAACAACAACAATAATAAATAATGATTAATTAGCAAATAGTTAATGAAAAGGTATGTCCCTACGGACATAACCGTTGGTGAAGAGGTACCTGCCTAGGTATATAAGTGGGCCCTCACCTTCATTGTAATCATCATTCTTATTCATACATTTTAATATATATTCTTTTATCCTCAATGGAGATCTACATATTCCAAGTCTTTTGGATTGTCTAACTTGCTATAACGAAATTTGTGCGTTACATTGGTATTAGAGCATTCCTCTGAGTAGACGAACTTTGTTCATTACCATAATCACACGTGCGAGCTTTAGACCCTGGAATTTCGGACCTGTGTGAACCAACTTCCGCGAATCAACCTCAAACCTGTGCGAGCCAAAACAAAGATAGAAGAATGATTGATTATCTCCAAATGAGGGTCACTTGACTTGTATTTATAGCCATCCAAGGGTGTCCAATTTCACTTTTGGGCCGACCTATATTTTTTGTGCACATGGGGGTTTCCATATTAAAATATATTTTTCCTTAACCAAATTAAATTTTTCCAAGGGCTAGGAGGGGTTTTTTTTGATGAGGAAGATTGTCCAAAGGAGGGAATTTGTCTTTGTGCTGCCAAAATTAACACCCCCATGGAGCTAGGGAGAAATTACCAATTGCAATATATGTCCCATCACATGTATCTCAACAACATAAAATGTCGTCTTTGCTAATCTCCGCTCATATCTGCTCATCCCTGCTTATCTCTGTAACTCTGCTCATATGTTGAGCACTCTCGAATCTAAAAGAAGAATAATTTGACATTGAAGGGGAGTCCAAGCTACCACCCTCTATTCATCGGGGAGCCACTGCTACCACCCGGAATCGCTGCCAGCTGGGAGCTCAATGCTACTGCCTGGAACCACATCAGAGAGCTTATCATTAGGGAGCCCTGCTCAACTTGGAACCACATCGGGGAACTGTGTATCATAGGGGTCACACTCGTTTTTATTGTATTGTGGGATGTAGAAGGCAGGATGTTGTTATTGAGGTATTCCTTTTGTAGTTCCTCTATGCTGTTGATTTGTTGAGGCTTTTCAGAAGCTCTTGTGCTTTGTGATTAAGGTAATCCTTTTGTGGATCCTCTTTATTCTTCATCAAGTATCAACCCTAGATATTGTAAGTTGGTGTAGACGCAAATTGGTGACCCAGACCATGTGAGTTTTTACCTTTTGAGAGCAGGGGACAAACATCACTTGTTAGTAATGACCTTCGTCTACCTTATTTCATTTTCAGCTACATGGGAGATTTGGTAATGGCCGTCTGTCTACCAATTTGCTGGAGTAGACCTCTATGCCCTAGGGAGATTGGTCACTGTTATTGCATAGTGAGTTGGTGCATTACATGATAAATCTCTTCATAGCATTTTTTTAGCTTTGTGCTTCAGGAATAAGGAGATCAATCTGTAATTCTTGGAGAGGTATTTTTAATTTTAGGTTTACATTCTCTTGCAAATTCTGCCGAGCTTCATCAAGTTAATGTTTCTTCATGATTTTTTTACTGACAGAGGAATGAATCTGCTTATTTTCTTTGATCTTTTTCACCAGGTTATTCACCTAATCGATTATTTTGGTGTGCTTGGTCCCTTAACTCTAGCTTTGGAAATTTTTGTGTGTTTTGTGAGACCTATTACTTTGTGGGTGCCGGAAATTGGTTTCTCCATCTTTTGCAGGGATTTCAGGGGCTGTTTGTGCATTTTCTAATGGAAGCTGCTGTTTTGACATCAGGAAGAGATCTCTCAGTGTGTGATACGTTTAGTGTCCATTTTCAGGCTGTTCTTCCACTGTTCTGGTCACATTTCCCATCTTGAGAAAGTCTGCTAACGGGTTCATGCTTTCTCAACGGTTCTTTGCTATTTGCCTCTTCACATTTGGGGCAGACAGAGTTAGCATAGATGTGGCTTGAGCAATGAATGCTAAACACAGGAAAAGATTAAATAAAAAATTCTTTTAATATAGTATTTATACATATGATCCCTCAAGGTAATATTGATTATGTATCTATCTATGGTGTGTACACACTGCACAGTGCACACATATAAAACAAAAGGTTACCTCTCAAGGAAACACTTCGCATGTACCTTACGTCTATGAAATGCTTACAATATGTGAATGTATATAGTCTTTTTCTATAATAAATACTCACACAGAGGCCTACCTTCTTGCTTTTGTTTCATTAAATGGTATCTTCTTCACTCATATACTTCCCATCAATGTACCTATGGTTTGATTAGATAAAGCTCTTATCTGAACGTTATCATTACATGGATAATTTTCCAGTCTACAATTTCTGCCAATATGTTGGTATATTTGTAGTCTTTGTTCTTGATGAATATCCTCTGGGATTATGTCACTTACCATTGTATTTCCCATCTGTAGAATAGCCACATTTTCAATCTGTGCACAAAGGTGGACAAAATCCATAGTCTTTGTCCTGCCACTAAACATTCTCCAACTGATTGATGCCTTTGGGGGGCCTGGTAACCACTGTTGAGTTCAATATCAAAGCATTGATATCTCATTCTTCCTATAAAAGGGCTATATCTTTATATAAAGCTTGGAATTTTTTTTATTTCATACTACTAATTTCATCTTCTTCTTTCTATCTGCAGTTTTATATAATCACATTCTCAATAATGCAGTTTTTTAAACTTTTGGATGCAAATCTGTTTCTAGAATTTGTTACTAAGTTATATTTTTTGCATTTAAATGTATAGGTTTTTGCTAATTTTCAAATGCTTTGGGGCCATTTTTGTAGGCATTGGATGAGGTCCAGATGTATATCCTGGTGAGCAGGTCTTTTAAACAGGAGACCCTTGTTACAACAGATGGAATTGAATCATTTTTAGAAACGGTAAGTTATATTACCACAACTGGTAGATTACGGAATTTGGGTTTGTCCAGTATTTTATTATCCTAATTCTGAATTTCTATAATGACATCAAATAAAATAATGACTTCTTAGACAATTAGACACAAATATATTCATTAAAAAGCTTTTTTTCAGCATTGTGATTTGCACACCACTTCAGATATAGACTAAGCAAAAAAGAATCGTGAGAGAGATATGTACTTGTAAGATTCACCTTTGTAATATGAACGGAATAATGAGGAAAAACAGTTGGTTGATTGGAATGGTCAAGGAAATCAAAGTGAAGCTATGCTTCTTTTTTTCTTCTCAAAAAAGGCATCAAAATAAGTTCTGTTATTCGTTAAACAATCTGAAAATATGAAGAATGTAGTAAACTTGTAAAGCATTACTTGTCATTTTCCTGAGGATTGCAGTTGAATTTTCATGCAAACTTGATATGCAACAAAGCTATTTACTTGAATGCCCAGTTATATAAAGTTTTTGGAAGTTCTACATTCTGATTATTCTGTAGATTACATGAGTGTGCATGCATTGAGTATCTTGAAGTGGTCCTGAGGAATTTGAGTTTATATTTGCATATTTTTTTTCATGAGACCAGAAAAAAAGACATTTAAACTGGAATCAAACTCGGGCAACCTATAACACCTTCTCTCTTTTATGACAATTCGTCATGTCTGGGTAAATTCAAGGAGCACAAGAAATGATGGAAAGGCACATCAAGTGAAAGTTTGAATGCATGCTAGTATTATCTAAATCAATTGATTGTGTGTTATCTTATTCATTCATAGCTTGATGCAAAATTTGGTTTTTCTGATGTGTAAAGGATCCATGTAATGAATCTAATTAAACCTAAGTAGTTATTAGTGTCTCTGTCTAAGAGTCACACTCCTTCCTGGCGATCTAACCTCTCAAATTCGATATATTCAATTCACCTTAGTATCGCAAGACATCATATTCATCAATCATTTGTTATTATTTTGTTTTTTTATGTACATATTGGGTTTTTGTACTGTTTTGCAATGCTTATTCTGTTTATGAACTGTCTGGATTATAATAATTGGTATCAGAGCTTCATCCCTACCCAAGCTGTTCCACTATGCAAGAGGAATGTAGGTTATTTAAAGCTTATAAGCCATATAATTCCCAAGTCAAGGAAGGGTATGGAGGGTTTCAAAATTTTTGTTAATAACTTTGCCTAACACTGATATTCAAATGACTTGCTTAAGTTTCCTGTTGATAATTTCTATTTGGAGAGATTAATTACTTATTTTGGATCTAGTTTCTTATCAGAAATATTTCTTAAAGTTGATATTTCAATTTGTTGCCCCCTGCGCTCCATATCAACCATGTAATTATTGGTTAAAGCATTTTGTAAAGAATATGTACCATTAGCCCCGAGGGTTAGCTCAATTGGTCTAATCCCCATTGTTGAAGTACCTTTGCTATTGAGAGGTCACAAGTTCAATTGTCTCAACACTCTCGGGGTTAGGCTCCATGGCTGAGTTGACAGAAAGTGATCCCTTTGGGTGGATCTGCTTGGTACAAATTATTCGTGGACGTGGCAGTCACTGATCTCCGAGGTTCGTGAACCACATATATTAAAAAAAAAGAATATGTACCATTGAAGCAGACTTCTAAATTACATGATCTATGGGATGAAAACCAAATTCTCACCAAGTTAGTTATTCAAAATGGGAAATAGTAAATCGATAGATGGTAAACGAAGTTAGAGTAAAGAAAACCAAAGTTCCTGAGAAAATGATCTATATTTGCAAGTCAAGAATCGAGCACTAATTCTCATGTTGGCTTGGTTTTCACTGTTGGGAATGGACATATTGACATACTTGCCAAGTGTGCAACCCTTGCACATGTCATGCTAGTTCGGGTTGTACTGTGGCAACCCTGTGGCTATCTCCTCGAGGATTTTCAGTGCTCCATGATTTAAAAGGCCCATATGCTTGTGCCATAGCTCCCCAAGGTCTCGACTCTACTCACGGCCCATTGTGCTACTCAAGGCCGTGACTGTCTCAAACTGTAGCCTGTAGAGGTTCTTCACCCTCACTCCAATCTGCTTCGCTGCTTTAGAATTTAAGGGCTTGAGGAAAGCCTTTCCTTTGCTGAAGATAACCTCATAACCCTTGTCCTCTAGGGCCGAAACTAAAACAAGGTTCTATTTAAGAGCTGGAACGTAGAGGACATCTTTGAGATGAAGAGGGTTTTCAGTGCTCCATCATGTAAAAGGTCCATATGCTTGTGCCATAGCTCCCCAAGGTCTCGACTCTGCTCACGGCCCATTATGCTGCTCAAGGCCGTGACTGTCTCAAACTGTAGCCTGTAGAGGTTCTTCATCCTCACTCCAATCTGCTTCGCTGCTTTAGAATTTAAGGGCTCAAGGAAAGCCTTTCCTTTGCTGAAGATAACCTCATAACCCTTGTCCTCTAGGGCCGAAACTGAAACAAGGTTCTATTTAAGAGCTGGAACGTAGAGGACATCTTTGAGATGAAACTTGTCCTGATGATGAGCCAGACTCGTTGGTTCAAACGCGTCGACATAATTTTTCTGATGTGATTTTTCCGAAAATATTTCTATAATGAAGAGGGTTATCAGACTCCCTCTCAAACTTGACAGTACCTTTGCCCTTGGTCAAGTACCTGCCATCATATCCTAGGTTAATGTTAAACTGCATGTCTTTCTCCATCAAATAGTTGAAATATTCCTTGTTCCTGTCATATGGCTAGATGTTCCACTATTAATGTACCATATGCTGCTGGCTTCCGAGGTTGCCATGCAGGCTATAAGAGAGAACTCCTTCTCAGACTCTAAGGACACTTGGTGGCATAGTGTTCGAACTGATGGCACTGGGAACATTTTATTTTGTTAAGATCCTTCTTTTCTTTCTCACCTTTGGAGCTGGACTTGGCCCCTTTTGCACTCTTATTTCTCTTAGCCTTGCCCCCTTTTCCAGCTAGGGCAAAGTTCCCCTCGTTCTCATGCTTAATTTGAGCTCCAAATCTAGCTTGCCTCCGAATCTCCGCTTGTACATAGTTACCCCACAATCGCTTCCAGTCTGGAAGATTTTCTCTGCCACTCACTGTGTCCTGGAAGTTATCCCATGATTTGTGAAGCCCTAATAGTGCAAGACTTACCATATCTGCTTTAGGTACTATCTCCCCTACATCAACCAACTCGTCCTTCACCTAGCTGAACTTGGTGACGTAAGAGATTATGGGCTCAGACTTACCCGTTCGAATATTTCTAAGTTTGTCCTTGAGCACAAGTTTTCTAGCCTCACTTGAGCCTTGGTATAAGTTCAAAATGACTATCCACATTTCTTTGGCAGTCTTCTTGCCAGAAGGATCTCTTACAATATGGTCTTGGACTCCTTCAAGAATAATCCTCCTTGCTCTAGCATCATTCTTGTTATGTTGATCCAATTGTTGAGGGCTAGTGGGTGTGGCTAGTGGGTTCTCTACAAACTCCTTTGCACCTTGCTCAAGCACCATAGTAATTGTCTCCTTCTATGAGCAGAAATTTGCTGCTCCCTCCTAACTGTGCTCTGGTCTCAAATCTTCGTAAGACATTTTGCAGGTCGAATTCTTTAGAAACCCAAGCGTGCTGGTTTGATTTGAAAATTTGTGCTTTGTGGTTCAAAACCCTAGGTCACACTGCTAGAAACCCTAGCACAACCCTTTAGCTGTACTACGCCTTAAACCTGTTCTTGAGGTCGAAGCAAGGGTGCTAATCTTCACTCAGAGACGTGGCTTTGATACCATGTTAGTTTTCTTTAGAACTCAACAATCTAATCTGTGAATTATGCCAAACAAAGAGCTAAAAACTGAACTTTAACTTCAATCCACAAATATTATGAGTTTACTAATTAGCATGCAACGAAGGAACAAATGAAGAGAAACACACCATAAAACAATACACAAAAAATTTACCTAGGAAACCCCAACTGGGGAAAACTTGCAATTGTGTGTTCTCTTTATTTTTCTTCAACAATAGCAAATTCAGAAAATTACATTAAGGGGGAAAGACGTCCTAAATTCTAAAATCAACCAACACACTTCTGCGTACCAGTTAGATTCTATCTACCCAACTCGGTTGTTATGAACTTAAATTATGTAAAAATAAATAAAATAGATAATAAATAATAATCATAATAATATAAATATAATAATAAATAATAAATAAATTAACTAATGGTTAGTTAGTTAATAATGAAAAGGCATGTCTCTAAGACATCCCTGTTTGTGAAAGGGTACTTACCTGGCTATATATACAAGAACCTCATTCTCATTTGTACTCATCCTACATCAATTCTTTATATAATATACAATTTACACTTACTATCCTGTGATGGATGTATTTGTCTACGAAGTATTTTAATATTTCCGCTACGTATATGACTAGTGGTCGTTACATTGGTATCCGAGTTGTTCGATCCTCTGGTGAGCCGTGTTCTCCGATCCAGGTCTCTGACCGTCATATTCATCAACATTGTTGTCGTTGAAGTGTTTCATTACCAGTTATAAAGTCACTTTAGGAGAAAAGTACAAATAAATTTGGACACTTTTCCCTAGGCCAAAGATCAAAGCCTTAGCGAACCACTTGTCCTTTGGTACCCAAATTTTAACACTCCCTCTTACCGAGGAAAGTGTTCCTCACCACTCCCATCTTGTCTCTGAAGTAGAGATGCTTGCCCCATGGTAAGGCTTTGGTGAAAATGTCCGCTACCTGCTCATTTGTGGAAATGTAGTCAAGCTTGACAACTCCCTTTTGGACATAGTCTCTAATGAAGTGATACTTGATTTCAATATGTTTTTACCTGTCATGAAAAACTGGATTCTTTGTGAGTTTTATGCAACTCTGATTATCACCGTAAATTACTGAAGGCCTCAATGCCTGACCAAATAGACCAAACAACATCTTGCGAAGCCATATGACCTCACAACTAGCCAAACTAGCAACCATATACTCTGCCTCAGCTGAGCTGAATGCAACTGATTGTTGTTTTCGGTTGATCCACGACACAACTGCTGAATCCAACCCAAAACAACACCCGGAAGTACTCTTCCTATCTGAAGCACAACCTGCCCAATCTGAATCCATGTACCCTGCCAGTCTCACTCCATCACCTTGTCTATAATCCAGACCAAAATCCACAGTCCCCTACAAGTAACGAAGAATGTGTTTTGCAGCCACCCAGTGCACTCTCCTGGGCTCACACATGAATTGACTCATAATGTTAACTACAAAACATATATCTGGTCAAGTGTTGACCAAATACATCAAACAACCAATCAACGGTTTGTATAGAGTAGGATCCACCAACTAGGAATCAGAAGCGTGAAACTTCTTCCAGTTAGTGATCATAGGTGTAGACATGGGTTTGTAGTCCTCCATGTGAAATCTGCTAAGAATATCCACACTATACTTCCCTTGTCCCAGGAAGAAATGCCCCTCCTCCTGCTAAATCTCCAATCCCAGAAAATAATGCATCAAGTCGATATCCTTCATCTCAAACTCTGAAGCAAGATCTCTCTTGCAACCCTCAATGAGTCCCTCTGCACCAGTGATGATCAAGTCATCAACATACAACACTAGAATGAGAGGCTCGTCACCCACTACAATGAAGTATAGGTTCGGATTAGCCTCACTCTTTGTGAAACCCAACTGCTGCAAGTATGTATCAATCCTCGAGTACCAAGCTCTAGGAGCTTGCTTCAGGCCATAGAATGCCTTTTTCAATCTACACACATGGGACTCTTTCCCATGCACCTCAAATCTCTGTGGCTGCTCAATATAAACCTCCTCCTGAATGAAGCCATTGAGAAATGCGATCTTCACATCCATCTGGTGGATCTTCCAACCCATCTCTGCTCAATCGATATAATGTAGCGAATAGATGTATACCGAGCTACAGGAGCGAAGGTCTCCTCATAGTCAACTCCCTCTACCTGTGAGAACCCTCTCGCCACAAATTGAGCCTTGAACTTCTTGATGCTGCCATCTGTAGCATGCTTTATCTTGTAGATCCATCTGGAAGTAACAATTGATTTACCTTCAGGCCTTGGCACTACCTCCCAAACATCGTTCTTCATAATAGAAGAATACTCCTCTATCATGGCCTCTCTCCAGATCTGCTGGCTGTCTGCCTCATCATAATTAGAAGGCTCGGAGTCAACAATGCTTGTTACCAATGCCATGTAACTGCAAAACCGCTCAGGTGGTTTACTCTCTCTAACTTGTCTCTTTGGCCCAATAACTGATGTGGCCTCGCGCAAGGTATCTTGAAGCCACTTGGGCTTCCTCTTCCTTGAGCATACTTCTCCCACTGGAGTGAAAGAATCCTCATCATCATCAGAAGCCTAAACTCTTGAAGGCCTGCCAACTGACCTCATGCCTGAATCTGTGCCTATAGATGCTGAAGTACCGTGCGAACTATCCATTAGTGGACTACCCTGTGAACTGCTCTGCGGACTGCCTTGCATGTTGCCCGAAGAACCACTCACCTGACTCTGAGAGCCATTGCTCACTGATGGACTTGACATTGTAATCGATGTACCTCCTGATCCCTGACCATTGGATCCCTGTGAATGACTCAGCTGCTCCTGAGGGTCTGGTGACTCTGGATACTCTAACTCCCGTGACCTCCTGAAAGCTCTCTCCTCCTCGAACTTCACATCCCGCCTGACAACTATTTTCCTCTACGCGGCAATATAAATCCGATAAGCTTTCGAGGTCTTGCTATAACCCACAAAGTTGCCCTTGTCTGCAGTGGGCTCTAGCTTTGTCCTGTTCTCCTTAGGGACATAGGAATATGCAAGGCACCCAAAGATACGAAAGTGCCCAATATCAGGCTTCTTCCCAGAAAAATCCTCCTCTGGAGTCACATTCCCCAAGGCACGATGTGGACTCCTGTTTTGCAAGTACACAGCAGTGTTGCAGGCCTCTGCCCACAAAAATAAAGGTAACCCCTGATCATGAAGCATGGCTTTGGCAGCTCCTGCAATGGATCTGTTCTTCCTCTCTGCAACCCCATTCTGCTGGGGGTAGTAAGGAACTGTGAACTCCCTCCTAATGCCTGCCTCAGCACAAAAATCAACAAATTCACCAAGGGTATGCTCCCCTCCATTGTCCGACCTGAGGACCTTGATCTTCCTACCTGTCTGGGTCTCCACAAGAGCTTTGAACTCTTGAAACCGCTTGAAGACCTCACTCTTGGTCTTCAAGAAATAAATCGAGGTCTTCATGGAGTGGTCATCAATGAATAAAACATAGTACTCATAGCCACTCAAGGATACATGAGACATTCGACCACTCACATCGGTATGAATCAAGTCAAGGAGCCTGGTCGCTTTGCTGTCACTGCGGGGAAAAGGGGATCTGGCAAACTTCCCCATAGCACATCCTCTGCATACATCAAGGTGATAAGAACTGAAATCTGGCACACCAGTGGCGATCTCCCGCAATGTACTCAAGGCCCCATGATACATGTGCCCCATCCCGTGGTGCCAAATCTCACACAACTCTGAATTGCTAGATTTGTTGTCGGTCCTATCTTGGGTGTTGCTACTTAATGCCATCAGGGGCTGGAATGAGAACTTTACACCTTGCCATGGCGCACACCAATCTCTCTAGCTGAAGACGCTGGAGTTCTCCTAGGATATATAAGCACCTGCCCACTCCTGAGCAACACATCATACCCTTTGTTCTCAAGTGCTGAGATAGATATCAGGCTGTTCTTCATTCCAGGCACATATAGAACATCTGACATTTTCAAGGGAGGTTTGGGTCCCTTATCAAATGTCAATGTCCCCACACCAACTGCTCTAACAATGTGTCATCACCAAGTACTACCTCAATATCAGTATCACCCTCTGAAAGCTCTGAGAAGTACTCTCTGACTCCATGTCATGTGGTGGGAAGCACCACTGTCAACATACCAAATGCTAGAAGATGCTTTGCTAGTAGCGGGGAATGCACATTCCCTCTGAACTTGTATGGTAGGTGATCCTGCACTACTGGCCTCACAAGCTATGAACCCCCGATTAAAGCTCTCTGAGAAGTTCTCTATCTCTGCAGAAGTTGCCATGGGTTTGTCTCTCCCTTTCTTGTTCTTCTTCTCCAGACACACAACAACATAGTGTCCCAACTTTTCACAATTCCAACATTTGACTTTGGAATAGTCCTTCACCTTGTTCTGCTGCTTGCCTTTACCTTTGCCTTTACCTCCACTGTTGGAAGCTTGCTTCTTTGTTCTGCCCTTCTTTGTCATTCTAATCCACCTGTTTGGCTGCCCCAATATGGTTCTTTTTGATCTCATTCTGAATGCAATCATCCCACAACCTTTCCCAATTGGGAAGGTTTTCCCATGCAACAATGGCATCCACAAAATTCTCCCAAGTCTTGGGAAGACCATTAAAAGCAATCCTCACCATTTCAATGGGTGCAATGATCTCACCTACGGCTGCCAACTCATCTCTCATTGTCAGTCTTAGCCATTTTAATGGCCTTCAGTTTCTCTTTTAGGACCATTTTTCTATTTTCATTTGAGCTCTGGAAAACACTGGTCAACGTTGTCCACATCTCATTTGCATAAGTCTTTCCTCTCACATGAGGATTGACATGGTCTTTGATTCCTTTCAGAATCAATCTTTTTGCTTTAGCATTCTTTTTGTTAAACTCTGCCAACTGTACAGGGTCAGCAGGTACTACTATTGGGTTCTGTGTGGTATTTATTATAATACCTTAGACTTCTGCTTCCTCAAAGATGCTCTGGATTCTCTCCTTCCATGCACTATAGTTGTTCTGCTCATCCAACTTGTCTTCAACTCTCAAACCCAAAGACATCTTTCACTGTCCTACCAAACTGAAATTTTCAAATCTGTGGTAAAGATTTATGTTTTCTGTGTAAAAATCAACGTGCCGTAATTTTCACTTTGCTGTCCCAAACTGCACTTTTCAGCCAACCAAGCTCTAATACCATAAAGAAATTTCAACCCCCACTCTGGTTATCAGTTTTCCTTATCACTCCATGCATTTAGTTTTAAATCCAAGCATGATAAAAATTCTAAAATCTGGAAATGACAATATTTTTCTGAAAACACAAATTTAGAGATTTCACAACTGTTGAAATTGCAGAAATAAAACACAACAAAATTATGACAGCCATACATAGAAAATAACACAGTTATTTTTGGTCAATGTGACCTTGGAAAGACCCCTTACTACTCTTGGGGAAAACTAGTTTGAGAGCTTTTATTTATTTCTGAAAATGCTTTTACAGAGAAACTAAGATTACACAGTAAAAATTCCAGCGACCACAAATTACAACTTATGTTGATTTCCGTGCTTGAACTCTGCCTCGAAAATCGTGCCAATCAGCAAACAACCAAAACATAAATTTTTCCAGCAATAAAACAACATTAAATGTTGTACAACCTGCCTCGAAAAACATGCCCAAAACTTGATGTATGGGTTGTACGGATTCCAGCAGTATGGTTGCCTCGAAAATCGTGCCCAAATCTGCCTTGAAATTCATGCCCTTGCTTTTATCCCTCTTCTTTGATTTCTATGCCTTTCTCCTGCTGTTCGGTTTTTCCTTGGGATGCATGCCAATAAATGTTGCTGCCCAAATTTGCTGAAATGTCTTCTTGCTGCGCTCCTTCACGTCCTCACTGCTCAGAAATTTTCTCCTTGCTCTTTCTTCTCTTTCTCTCAAATGCTCATGAAAGAATGAATTGATCTTTTCCTCCTCTTCTCCTTTTACTCTTTAAATGACCTCTTGGGTTACCTTAAGATCTAATGGATGAGATCCATTTAGATCTAAGGATGAGAATAAATGTGCATTTAATTCTCACTTTCTATTTTTTATCTCACCCACTTAAATAAAGATCCACTTAGCCTTTTATTTCCATAGTCACTTTTTCACTTTCTAATTCTTCATTGACTTTAATAAAGTTGCCTTTAAATTAGAATGTAACTTTACAACTTATAAAGTCACTTTTAAATTAGAATGTAACTTTACCACTTATAAAGTCACTTTTAAATTAAATTGACTTTACCTTTTATAAAGTCACTTTAGGAGAAAAGTACAAATAAATTTGGACACTTTTCCCTAGGCCAAAGATCAAAGCCTTAGGGAACCACTTGTCCTTTGGTACCCAAATTTTAACACGACAAAACACTGTAGTGGACACCTCCACGATGGATTCTTTGTGGAAACGATTGAAAATAAAGTAATTTCTTGTAGATTTTCCTTTTAGCGAGAATATTGCCCTAGGCTAGACGACAAGCCTCTTAGTGAAAAATAATGCCATGTTTTTATCAATAAAACAAGTGGCATCGATGTTATCTACAACCTCTGCATCGAAGGTTGGATTGGGGGTTGGAGACAACCTGAGGGTTGCAAGCTTTGAAACCAGCATAATCATTGACAAAACAAGGACTGTGGAAAGTTAGGATCTGATTGAACGAGAGCCTTGTCTAAACGACTTGTGGACACGACTCTAGTCGAAGTGTTGCGCTGCCTTAGACATACCTATTGCTCATAAATATAAATAAACAAAAATAATTATAATAGATCATAAGGTACTTTATAAAAATGATTAAAGTGACTTTATTAAAATTATAAAGTTACGCTAC
>APFE031513410.1:25148-45858 GCA_000404065.3 Pinus taeda
AATAATCAAATTTGATTATGTTAAATAGTCATTAAGTTAAGTGAAAATGCATGTCTAAAAGACATGCCTAGTTATGAAAGGAGACTTGGCTAGGGGGCCTCAATGTAACATTCAACATCCTTGTACATTTTATATATATAATAATTTATTATTAAAATATTTTTTGTGATTTTTACATTAAAGTCAACAAGCTATAAGTTTTGTTGATTCAGAGGAGCAGTTAAAACATCTGAGAGGGAAACAACAAAAACATGCTCTTAAGTTGCTCTTAATGAGAGTAGGAGGTGAGACGTACAGTAGCCCTCTTCAGAGTTACATAAGCAAGGCTTGCAACACATGGAGTTCACAATTGCAGGGGAATAGAAATGTGAGTGATAAGCAACCTTGCACATTATTTGTCAACCCAAATAAGGAAAAGGTGATGGATGGATGGTACAAGGAAGCAGGATTCCAATCTTGCAGGTTGTTAGAGCAGGATGGTAAGTATTTTGGGATGCAAACTCAGAAGTCAGAACCATGGTGTAGTGGCTATCCAAGAGGTTTATCCTTTTTCAAGCAAACTATGTCTTAGTTGTCTTCATCAGGCACAATAAGTGGCTTTTCAAAATACATTCTTGAATCCTTGCTATGAACAAGGGCTGTCATTTGATCTGCCCAAATGCTGTAGCTGGCCCAGTTTCCATCCACAGATGCACAAGATTCCAGCACAGCCTGAAAAATAGTAGTGTATTGGCTGAAAAGAGAGGAAGAGGAGGGTGCTTCCCTAGAAAAGGGCACAGATCTGCATAAAACTGCTCATGAATCTGCTGTAAAGACATTAAACTGCCAAAGAAGAAGGGTGCTGGTGAAAGAAAAGATGATAACCCTAGAAACCTATTTGCTGTCTGGAAAAGAAGTGCTGAAACCCTAGTGTCAGGCCTGAAATCGACCTAAAAGGGTATTAGAAACTCTAGTTATGGACCTGAAACAGCCTTGAAATAATGCTGGATAAAAAATAAGAGTTCACATTGGCTCTTATACCATGTTGTGATTATAAGATAGTGGAGCTACAGTGAAATCCCTGGTAAATCTTTACCCAGCAAAGTGAAAAATATTGCAGAAATGAAACAACACTTAAATGATGACCACGAGAGAGATTGTTGTAATACCGATGCACATGGACTAAATAAGCGCACTAGAGGAAGATTGCCCTTAGGCCTTTATCAAATAATAACTCGAGTTAGTGAATTTGTTTTCATGAAATACACATCCTGGAAAGCACACTGAGAACTTCCCCTCATTCCAACGATGGTACCCATGGGAAACCAGCTGGTTGCAGTTTTGAGTCTTGGCAACCAAACCTGACAAGGACGTTGAGTGAGGCCTGCAATATTCATGGAGCAGCCAGCTTGGGTACTTGACCTTGCAACTTCCTGCTTGTAATTCACAACACTCAATCACTTGAGCAAACTCACCGGGCAAGCTTGAGTGAATAAATTACAATGGGAAGTGTGCTTTGCTTATATGTGCCCTTTAGGGTTTAGGACAGTCACCGCATGAATGTGCTTGAGTGAGTTAATTACAATGAGAAGTGTGCTTTGCTTATACATGTCCTTTAGAGTTTAGGACACTCACCCCATGAAGGTGACTAAGCTGAGTTAGTCAAATATAGAAAAATATGATAATATGGGTTAATTACCAATATGCAGGTTTATTAACCTTTATATCCGCCAATACATGAAATAGAGGTTTAGCATATGGCCTCAAATGAAGATTACCCGTAATCTCGATTCTCAACACAATTTATCCCCACATCCTCGTGTCCCTTGAGCTTTATGAAACATAAAGAAAGGATAAAATCAGTGCAGCATGCATGGAGTCATATTAAAAAATTAAAAAGGGTGATGGGTTAGTTGTGAGTTCAAAGCTTCAAAATGCATCTGATATTTCATTACTGCAGAGATACTGCAAGCCTCAAGGAGCTCAGATGACCTTATCTCAGCAAACATGTAACTTAAGATTAATAATCTGGTTGCAAAATGGCCGTAATGCTGATTCTCATTGCAATTAACATAAAACAGATAAAATATTTAATCAAAAATTTGAAGTTTCTGCTGTGAAATGCATACTGCTAATCAAGATTGTGGTCTCTTAGAAATTGTCAATTTTTGAAATCTAGAAGAGTCTTGAGAGGTTCAGATTTGCAGTGAACATCACTAGATTCAAAACTTTTGAACATAACAAGGAAGTGCCCAAGAAGGGTATTATAAACAGAGAACTGATATTCCTGGAAAACAACTGACCTAGTCAGAAATGTAACAATGCTAGATATCAGGTTGGTTGGTGTTTATTGATACATAATTTGTTTAAATGCATGTTCTGACAGATCTGTTCATTGCAGATTGCAATGCGATATTTCTTGGAGCGTCAATGTTTGTTAAAATGTGCACGACAAATCCTCATGTACAATTGTAAGTTGGATTTTATTTTTAAGGTATAAGTTTCTTTATAATCTTTTTAGTACGATCTTCTTGTTTCAACTACTTTTGGTTTAGTTTGTTTTAGAAATGAGTGAGCATTTGTTTATTGCCCATCCCTATGCAGTTGATGTGCTTTTATTGTTGGCCATCCTAGTGCATTTTTTTGGAAGTGCTGGATATGGTACTTCATAGAATAAATAACTGCATCATGGAACAAAGAGGATTGCATCATGCAATCAAAAGGGGTACTGGGAAAGCCCCACCCTAGAAAAGTGAATAGAGTAATCATATGAATGTGTTCACCAATAGGAAGGGACTCAACATCTCAATTGAAAAACTAAGTTGAACAGAATTTACATTGAAACCCTCATTGATCCAGCCTTGTTTCTAATGGATGAAAACTAAGGTTGTAATAGCAATCAATTTGGTTTGTTGTAGCCTTATAAAATCTCCAATCAGCATTATCAAGGGTGCCTGTTTCTTATAAGATATTGAGAAATCACAATAATACCTAGAGATTCACAAATGAAGCAAGAGAATTGAATGGAACCAAAGACAAACCCTATTTCTATGATAACCCAGTCATAGGTGCATTAGAGATAGATAATTCTAGTACGCTAGAGAGAAAAATACCCAAGTACAAGTGGACTGCACAAGAG
Organism: Pinus taeda; assembly: GCA_000404065.3. Classification (NCBI taxonomy): domain Eukaryota; kingdom Viridiplantae; phylum Streptophyta; class Pinopsida; order Pinales; family Pinaceae; genus Pinus; species Pinus taeda. The sequence goes on from APFE031513410.1 coordinate 28,267, forward strand.
ACGCACAAGTGCACATAAAAGGAGTGCCCATCACAAAAGAATGCCAAAGGTATAGGTGACCTTAGCTATGAAACACTTTATACGAGAGATCAAAATAGGTTCCAATATAAGGGATTACAAATGAGAGTTGTAATCTATCTGGATTCTATACATGACTCAAATAGGCCACTATCCCCATGAGGGGTTAATGAGTCTATGCGTACAAGTTTTGGCTAGGTCTATTGAGAATGGCACAATCCTCACATTCAGCTATGGCAATTGAGTGTTAATCTGATCATTTGTGGTACTACTACATTAGGGCCAAGGTTGTTCTAGTTAGTGGTGTTTCAATAATTCCTTTGGGAACATATGTGTAACCTCTATTTGGGAAGCTGCACTACTTTTCAAGTGTGTATTAATAGTTAGTCACTAGGTTTGTGTTCGTGTTTGAATTTGAAAGCCATGAAATTAAAAAGAAATCATCGTATAAAAAATTATGGATAAACTTTTACATAAAGTATAAATTAAAAAAAATTATACTGTAAATATAATTTTTAATTATATGGATTAAATAAATTTACCATTAAACTATATTATTTGCATATATATAAATTAAAAAATTATACATCCAATATAATATGGACATAATTTTTAATCATAGAAATTAAATGAAATTATCATTAAAATATATAATTCTCTCTCTCACACAATAAACTGAATTTCAAAATACTCCCAGAGGGTATCAGAGCATGTTCTTGGGCAGCGGTGAGGTTTAAAGGGCAGTTTGTAACTGCAGTTGATGAGTTTTTAAGATCACCCATATGATTGGCTTTTTCAGTTTATAAATTAAAAGTGACTTTTCATTAGCCTAGGACATGTCCTCCATTTCATCACTTTAGAATTTGTAATGTTTTTCCTAGGCGAATCATGTTCCCTTAGTTAATTTTTTCCTTGCCTTAGCCTACGGGAACTTAATTAGGCTAGCAGAACTCCCCCTAATGCCTCCTTAGCAGTTGGGGACATTACAATTGGATACGATGCAAGGTGGCGAGTTAGTGCTATGACAACTTCAATGCAACTCAACATTAATGGTGATAATATAGAACATTAAAAAACAGTAGATTTACATTTCAGAACTGTGAGGTTTGCTAGGGTTAATTGCTGTTTGATGCCATTGTTTGAAGTTGGTAGTCGAACTCACATATCAATTTACTCTCAAGTTAAATTCTGGTATGAGCCCATCGAGTGAAACTGATTTCAAAAAGTTGTTGAGAGCAGAACAAAGGAAGGAATAACACACAGCTTTGAAAAGAAACCAACACTCTTTCAGGGTATGCAACAAATCACTGCTGCTAATTTAAGAAATGCTATATGTAGCCGTGTGGTCATTGTAAAATGGTTTTAATGGCTTCGTTTGAGCGTCATTCATCCATGGTTTCTTTATCATCTAGTTCATAACTCAATGTTCTATCCCAGCATACATTAGGCCTTTAATTCATTGTGCTTTTTCTTTTCAATCTATTCTCATTTCTGTGGCTAAAATGAAAACATTATGGCTGCAGTCCAGAGCTACACGTCCAATATTTTAAAGGGAAATTTATAAGTTTAACCATTTGGCTCAGCTTTATATTACACTGTTTAGCCTCCATTCTATCTGGAGTATGCATGCACTGTTTCTGGTTTTTTGTTTAGATGTGAAGGAAAATAAAAGCTACTACAATTACGGGTTCAGTTCCATATCTTATATAATATTCCTTTGCTATACTATTTATGTTTGGCAAGCTAGTTTTTAAAGTCCTTTTTTGGGAAACAAATAATCTTGACAAGAGAGAGGATTTTTATCAGTCATACAATTTGTGGGATACTCTTTTTATTCACATTCTGAAAAGAACCTTTAAAGCCCGATTTAGTCTCACATTCTTGTGCATATTATTAACTTTTGCATATCCATGATTTTGAAAAGATTCATAATTACAAGATATCATATTCTTGTTGCATAAAAAGAGCTCTGACTGTTCTTTTAAAGAAAATAAATGTTTCGAATTTATAGCAATTTTGCTTAACCTATGCACATGCTATTATTCGTTTGCTTCACCTTTTGTTTTCATCCAAACGCAATATGCTTATACCTTGATCTGTAAAAAGTATGCAACAATGATTTGGTTTGCTTAAAGGTACTCTTGTCTAGTTATTCCTCTGCCTCAATAAGCTCTGTTCTAGCATGAGTAAGAAAGTATACTAGGCTTACATTTAGGATATATCCTGTGAGTTTTTCTTCTGCATAAATGACTATAGAACTTTCATAATCTTTCCAGTACCTTCTCATTCAAAGGAAAAAAATGCAAAAATAAAAAAGAGACCATAGGTGTATGCTTCCAATATTGAAAGTTTACAAACTTGCAGCTGGACTTTACATCAGTATGATCCACTCTTTGTTAATTTTCTCCCCTTTTTGTTTGCAATATATTTTTCAATTAGTTCCTTCAAGTCGTAGTAACTAAATTGAATAATATTTAAGTAAGCAAGTGCCTAGTTTTAATCTTAAAATTGTTACCTTTAAGATTATTTCCTTGCACAGTTTCTAGCTCTAGTTTTCAGCCCTATAGGTTCTTTGTAGCATGCTATAGGGCAATCCCTAGAGCCTTGACTATAGATGAAGTTTGACCCTTCTTATGTTAGTGAGTGACCCCATTAGCCCAATGATTAGCTTGGCACTAGTGTACTTCCTTTATTAATAGAACAATACAAAATCCCTAAGGTATTTTCCTTTCCTTTGTACTAAGTAAATTGTATACAAATTCTTGTTAGGAGTATTTTGGATTTTTTTTGCAGCTGAGCTCAGAACTTTGATTTTTAGCCATATATAGTTGTCCATGATTTCTATTTTAGACTTCAAGCTAGACTAATAATGTTGTGTGCTTGTTGGAAATGAACTTTTCGATTTCTGTTTTGAGTACTTTTTCAGCACTTTACTTCATCCAGAATTTACATTTCCAGCCCAATGTTATCAGAACAGGACCGAAACCGGCTGGTCCTGCTGTTTTTGGCCCAAAACTGGTCTAAACTGGGTCTCCGAACTGGCTTATCGAAACGGCTAGTTGAGGACCGGTTACGTGCAATTTATACTATCCATGACAGCGTACAAAAATTGCCTTTTTTAATTTTTTGATTTTTTCAGTTGGTTGGCCCACTTTTATTTCTCCCTTAGGCTAGCCTAATAATCAAGCCTATGGCCCTAGTATTGCTATGCAATTCATGGTAATGTTAAATTCTTAAAGTAAAAGTGACATTCTCGTTTATCTTTCATTTTTATCCTTTTACTTAAATTTTTCACATTACCATGAAATGACTTAGGATGTTTGAGAGTGGTTCCAACCTCATTGGATTTGATATGGAGAAAGTAGAATTTTAGATTTCACTCGAAATTTAGAAGACTTAATTTTTTCTTCTTCAGGATTTCAGGATTGGGGGGATTGCAACGTATCCATTGGATTTTGTCATGTACAAGGGTATGAAACTAGTATTTAATAAAGAGCAGCAAGCCCTCTATGTACTTTGATGTTAGTGGCATTGGTTGTTGAACTCCTCTATCATGACTTGTAATATCCCAAACTAGGAAAATAGTGATATGCAAAGTAGACAATAAAAACAACACCTTAAAATTGAAACATTCAGTGCACACCCATAGAAAGTCTAGAAATAACCATTCGCTAAGCCATTTTATTATAATTTGGGAGCAAAGTACAATAATGTGAAAGAGGTGCACCTAGGCTTGCCTCAATGGCAAGTGTGATCAAGCCCAGGTGATAATATGTCAAGCCTTGTTAAGTTATGGTATGTTCTATGCTTAGAACAATTTACTTCTTTTTATTATTATTATCCACAGATTAGCAATCACATGTACATTCAGTAAAGTGCAGATAGAACATTAAACGATCAACAAAAAACAAGCCAAGACAAGAGACGCAAGATGTGGCGGCTAGCCAGGGACAAACCCCAATATGGGGAAACCCTTTGATCAAATCTTCTTTTATTTTCAATAATTCAGCAGAGAGATATAGTACATAAATCTGATTTACATCAGCAACAACAAACGCTAGATCAACCCTCAACTAGGGCAGACAATATCTTGCAAACTGATCGTCGGATCGGCTTGATTCCTTCACCAAAAGATGCGGCCTTCTGAGGAGAGTCAGATCCACCTACAACATAGTTTAGAGAGAGAGAAAGATGGTCAACGCTGGTCAGACTTCCGGTCTGCAGTTGCAACCCTAAATCTGCGTCCTTCCTTCCACTCATGTGAGAGAAGAGTCCCTTTATGCACAGTAGGAGACGAGCCTCTTTTCTGCGCAGGAGAGAGAGAGAGATGTGATGAGAGAGTGTGTCCAAATGAGGAAAAGACCTCCTGTATTTTTATACAAATGTTGATGATTGAATAGTTGCCACTGTTGGGCTTCTGAGCCTACATGAGTTACTGGTCGGCTTGATAATTATTCCATAATCAAAATAAATTCATATCTCCATAAATACTTATTGGAATCGGATGATCTTTAGATTAATCCTATACCTCTCGACGAGAGGAATCTAATAAAAATATTATCACCCATGAATACGATGACCCACATAGATCTTGGCCCTAGTTGTTAATTTTAACGCTCCCTCTCAACGAGGGAGAACTCCATCTGCAATTTGTCTGTCGGTCGCTACTATTCATCCATCAAATGCACTGCCCTGTACAACTTGACCCCTGCTCTGCTCTTCTCTATTCTCCCTGCTTTGCTCTGTTATGTTCTGCCCTATTCCAATCTGCTCTGCTCTGCTTTGTCCGAATTATGAAGAAGAAGAAATGATCGAGGATGTATCATACCATCCTCCACTGTCTCAAAGTCAGTCTGAGAGTGTGTACCACTGGTGCCAGACAAGTCCTCAACTGACCCGAAGTCAGTGTCATAGTGGGTACAACTCCTACCACTGGTCCCAGAACAGTATCATCTTTCACTGACTCAAAGTCAGTCTTAGAGTGTGTACCACTGGTCCCAGACCAGTCCTCAACCGACCTGAAGTCAGTGTCATAGTGGTACAACTCCTACCACTGGTCCCAGACCAGTATTATTGATCCCAGATCAATGAAGGTCATCCTAGCATAGGGAGTACGGTAGATATAGCGATGCGTCCATTGGTACTACTATGGGCCCTATCCTCATTTCCCTACTCATTGATCAGATGAGACGTACTTCCCATGAGTCCCAGATTGCATGGGTAGGATGCCTCGATAGGAGAACTAATCAATCCTGTCCACAGGAGAGCAAATCATCCTGTCCCACAAGAGAGCGAATCATCTTGTCCCACAAGAAAGTGAATCGTCTTGTCCACGGGAGAGCGAATCATCCTGTCCACAGGAGAGCATATCATCCTGTCCACAATCGCCATGGAGAACACATCATCCAGGCCTCACAGGAGAACTAGTCATACCGCTACATTATCGTCATGGAGAATTCATCATCCAGACCTCATAGGAGAAGTTAGAACTAATCATCCTGCTACATAATCGTGATGGAGAACACATCATCCAGACGTCACCCTGCTACATAGTCGCCACGGGGTGTCACAGGAAAAGTTTTGATTCTTTTACCCTGTACACGTACACCGCCAGGGGATGGTGAATTACCCTGTGGTCATATGTCGCTCCAAGAAGGACCCTGCGCTTTTTGCTCCCAGAGCTCAATACATCATACAAGACCCTCATTAGAGGGTCTTTGAACAACACCAAGTCGTTCTCGGAAAGTCAGGAATTTGACCTTCCCTATGGGCTTTGTCAGGATGTCGGTGCCCTGTTCATCTGTACTGATATGTTGGAGCCTTATTGCTCCTCGCTGCACCATATCTCGAATATAGTGGTACTTGATATCGATACGCTTGGAGCGATCATGAAATACGAGATTCTCTGACAAATGAATCCCACTTTGGTTGTCACATAGGATCACAGTGGTATCCAATGTAAATCCAAACAGCTCACTGAAGAGCTTTCGCAACCAGACTGCCTCATGGGTGGCCATGCTGGCAACAATATACTCTGCCTCGGCGGTGCTCAAAGCCACCGACTTCTGCTTCCTGCTCATCTAGGATATCGAAGCAGATTCCGAGAAACAACACCCGAAAGTGCTCTTACGATCCACCACACTACCTGCCCAATCAACATCATTGTATCCAAGTAGTCTCACATCTCCGGCAGTGTATCTTAACCCATATGTAATTGTGCCACGAAGATATCTTAACAGATTCTTGGCACCAATCCAATGTATGTGGTGAGGTTCAACCATATGTTGACTTAATGTGTTGACTGCAAAGCATATATCTGGACGGGAGTTCACTAAGAACATTAATGCTTCGACGAGTTGCCGATACTCAGTAGCATTTTGTAAAACAAGTCCAGCAGCACTACCACTTAACTTCTTGAAGTCAACCTCCATCGGGGTAGTTACAGGCTTGCAGTCTACCATACCGAATCTTTCCAATATCTTCACCACATATTTTCCTTGAGATAGGAAAATTTCCCTTGGCTTTTGCCAGACTTCAAGTCCTAGGAAATATTGCATCAGTCCTAGGTCCTTCATTTCAAATTCAGAAGCCAACTCCCTCTTACATTTGTGAATGAGAGGGTCTGCACCTGTTAGAAAGAGGTCATCCAGATACAACACCAATATGAGAGGTTTGTCATCTTCAACCTTAAAGTAAAGGTTAGGATCGGCTTCACTCCTAGTGAATCCCAGCTTCATCAAGTAGCTATCGATCCTCTCATACCATGCTTGGGGTGCTTGCTTCAGCCCGTAGAGAGCCTTCTTCAAACTGCATACATGAGATTTTCGATCATACATCTCAAATCCTTCGGGTTGCTCCACGTAGACCTCTTCTTTGACCAAACCACGCAAGAACGCGGTCTTGACATCCATCTGATGTAGGTTCCATCCTTGTGAAGCTGCAAGGGCTATGATCGAGTGGATGGTGGTATATCTGGCAACAGGTGCAAATATCTCGTCATAGTCTATACCATCCTTCTGGGAGAAGCCACGAGCGACAAAACGAGCCTTGTACTTTTCCGTACTTCCATCTGTTGCATGCTTTATCTTGTAAAGCCATTTAGAAGTGACAACTGTCTTGTCCTGGGGTCTGGGATCTACTTCCCAGACATCATTCTTCATAATAGACTCATATTCTTTGGTCATAGCATCCTTCCATACTTGATGCTTGACGACATCTGAGAATGATGAAGGCTCATTTTGTATGATCGTGCTCATGATGGTCAGGTATCCCTGATACCTGTTAGGTTTCTTACTTTCACGGAAGGTTCCTTGGGGTGCAGTGTGTCCTTCAACATCATTGAGAAGTCCCCTAAGCCAAGAGGGCCTCTTCCTATAAGAGGAAGGCTCAGGTGGATCAATAGGATCCATGGGTTCTTCCATAACAAGCATTGTTTCATCATCTTTTTCTTTCGGTTCCTTGGTGTCGGCTTCTTGAGAGCTCCTCACAGTCAGAAGATTGTCCAGCTTGCTGAGAGCCATATCTTCGTCAAAGGTGACATCATGACTAATCACGACTTCCCTTTGACCGACGATGAATATTTCTTCAGGAGTCTTGGAACCCAATGCTTGAGGAGGGTATCGGTTTTGTACATATACGACGACGTTTGCAGCTTCGGCCCATAGAAACTTCGGAAGTCTTTGATAATGGAGCATGGCACAGACAACTTCCATAATCGTAGGTTCTTCCTCTCCGCCACACCATTCTGTTCAGGAGTATATGGTGTAGTAGTCTCCCTCTTAATGCCAACCTCTTTACAAAAGTCATGAAACTCGTTAGATTCATATTCAGCTCCATTATCAGTCCTTAAGATCTTGATCTTCTTTTCAGTTTGATTCTCGATCAAGGCTTGAGATGTGTCATGAGACATGACACCTAGCGGACTTCCTCTGACTTGATATAATAAATCGACTCGAAACCCAAGAGTGAAGGCATCTTTAATATTGTTTTTCCATGCACGTACCTTGCCATCGATGAAAGCCACCTTGTAGCCTTTGTCTTCCATTGCCGAAATGGACATGGGTTCTTTTTGAGGTCAGGTACATATAATACATCCTGTAAGTGGATCATATTACCTTGATTCAATTTAAGAGAGACATTGCCTACACCTTTTATGGAATATTTCATATTATCTCCAAGGACAATTTCCAGGTTAGTTTCTCTCTATCAAATTATGGAGAACTTCTTTGTAACCAGTGAAGTGCCTTGAGGCACCACTATCAATAAGCCAAATTCCCAGCGAATCCGAAGTAGAGGTAGATAGAGCAGCTGGTAGATAATTGAAGCATATAAACTTATGCTGTAGCACGAAGACCGATAGCTTGAAGGCTTTAATATAAAAATACACACAGGTATTTAATATAATAATTTATTAATATATATATAAGATGTATAAGATGATTTGAATGTACAATGAGGACCCTGCTTTTATACCTCAATAGGTGATCTTTCGTGAATGGGCATGTCTTTTAGACATGCCTTTTCACTTAATTTAATGACTAATTAACTTAAATAATATTTATATTTATTTTATTTCTCTAATTGTTATGAATTATATTCATAACATAGCCTCTTCCTTCAGAAGCTTTGTCCTCAAAGCTTATTGCTGGCATTTGTCTTTGCAGTGGTTGTCATCTTGGCGTATGTGAGGCAGAAAGTCTCTGGTGGCTTAGCGTCTATACTTCGCTTAATAACCATATATATATTCTTTTATTTTTATAATCTTCAGAGTTTTTTTTTATTTATTATGTTTTTTTAATAATGATTTTTTTTGACAAGTCTAACTTAATTTTTTTTCAAAACTTTATTAACTCATTTTTTTTCTTAATTTTTAATTTTTTTATCTTATTATTTTAATTACAATTATATTATATACATATATATATATATATAATATATATTATATATTATTTATATATATATATATATATCTATAATTAAATGTCGATTTGCGCGGAAGTTTCTCGAAATGGTGTGGTCATGTCTCTTGGTCACACCCATTGACCTCACCCGGATTGCGGCGCTTTAACACCATCGATTCTGGCTACGTCACTCAACACCATGGCTTCTGGTTACCCCGTAGAGTCTTCCACCAACGAAAATCGAAAACATATTTCTTGGCCCGGTTTTGCCTGCAAACCCTGAGCACGTCCACCGTGGCCTTCCTTGGTGGCCCACTGCCCCATGCACAGGCTACCTAAGTTGCTGCTTTAGCTGTTGTAATTTCTCGCCGACGAGCCAGCGACATTGCCGGGCCAAGGGCGCCGCTGAGCCAGGAACGCCGTAGAACATAGCTTGAATTCTCCCCAGATCCGACAGTGCGATATTTTTTTTTTTTGGTTCCGACCTTCCAATTACGCTGCAGTCTCATTTATGCACCATAAAACTTTTCCTCTTGAACCAGATATTTCCCTCATTCAACCAGGGGTTGCCGAGATGCTAGGATTTCTCGTAATACCACAGTCTCTGGTGGCTTAGCGTCTATACTTCGCTTAATAACCATATATATATTCTTTTATTTTTATAATCTTCAGAGTTTTTATTTTATTTATTTATGTTTTTTTTAACATGATTTTTTTGGACAAGTCTAAATAATTTTTTTCAAACTTTATTAACTAATTTTTTCTTAATTTTTATTTTATTCTTATTATTTTTAATTAAAAATATTATTATATTATATATATTATAGTATAATATATATAATATTTTAAATGTCGATTTGCGCGGAAGTTTCTCGAAATGGTGTGGTCATGTCTCTTGGTCACACCCATTGACCTCACCCGGATTGCGGCGCTTTAACACCATCGATTCTGGCTACGTCAGTCAACACCATGGCTTCCGGTTACCCCGTAGAGTCTTCCACCAACGAAAATCGACAACATATTTCTTGGCCCGGTTTTGCCTGCAAACCCTGAGCATGTCCATCGTGGCCTTCCTTGGTGGCCCACTGCCCCATGCACAGGCTACCTAAGTTGCTGCTTTAGCTGTTGTAATTTCTCGCCGTCGAGCCAGCGACATTGCCGGGCCAAGGGCGCCACTGAGCCAGGAATGCCGTAGAACATAGCTTGAATTCTCCCCAGATCCGACAGTGCGATATTTTTTTTTTTTGGTTCCGACCTTCCAATTACGCTGCAGTCTCATTAATGCACCATAAAACTTTTCCTCTTGAACCAGATATTTCCCTCATTCAACCAGGGGCTGCCGAGATGCTAGGATTTCTCGTAAAACCACACCAAAACTGTATACGTCGCTCTTCTGGGTCAGTTGTTGCGACATGTAATATTTTGGATCCAGGTAGCCATTGTCTCCAAACCACATTTTCGGGATCACGTGAAACAGAAGTCTGGATTTATTTGGCGACAGAGGCGCTATGTCAACCAAATGTCGAAGTCTATTTGCAGTCTTTCCAGTCATGGCATTGGTTGCTTGCCCATAACCTGCACATCCGTTCTCCACTCCATTGATAATCAAAATTTCATCGGTGGGAAGAAGCAGCATATCTCCCAGAACTCTGGGAGCAGGCATGTTCTCCATTGCCCAATCGACATTGGGATCTGTGATAACCATTCTTCCACAGCGTTGGAGCGCGTCAATGAAAATCCCTGCGAGTGACAAATTGTAACTGTTAATAGGAGCACCACTGCAGATCATAGTTTCTGTCCTCCGAAATGCATCAGATGCGGACAGTGGCAACATCACAAATGAGGCAGTGGTGGGGTAATTTCTTGGGTCATTTGGGATTCTAGGAAAATGCCTGACCACAATATTTCTTTGGTAATCAAGCAAGATGGAATCACGGTTGGCGAAGATGAAGAGATTTCCATCGGATGAGAGAAGATGAAAAGGATAGAGATTGTACAGGCTCTGCAGGTTTTGGGACACATAGGTGTCTTCTAGAAACTTCAGATTCTAAACTCCCTCACCAGGCTTCCTTGGTGGCAGGAATACGTAGGTAAAAGTGTAGTTGCCCCCCACAACAATACTTCTACTGTCAGGGAGGATCTGGTTTGAAGCATACCATTGATTGTTCAAAAGACCAGATCCAGGTTCACCAGCTGGATCAACCCAATCACATGTAGAAGCTTCACAAGGTACAAATTTACGAACGCTCATGTATCCATCGTCCCATCCACCAGTGCTAACCAAAGTACAGTGTGCAACAAAGGCTCCCGATGAACACCAAGTATCAGTCCTCAACGTCAACGGTCTCACCTTGTTTGTAGCAATCTTGTATTCTATGGAGTGAGCTGAGCAATCATGATAACCAGCTAATTTACCTATGCAAATTCCATTTGCGAAGCTTATATTAGAATCACCAAAATCTGTGTAATTGTACATCACCAATGTACCTATAATGGTGGTGGCCATATGCATCGCCGACACACCTCCATTTTCAATCCCCAGTTCCCATCTCCCAGGACTAGGGCTTACCATATCACGACCATCAACACTGCAAATATTGATTACCAGAATCAGCTCGTCAGGAGAATATAGTTTGTCAGGAGGAATGTAGTCACCCATGTGGTGACCTTTATTTGGTGGACCCGATAGGGAAGCTGGAGGGGGCATTTCATCTTCTTTATCTTCATCAAATATATCATTTATTACATCTTCATTTTGATTATCACTATTCTGGTCAACATCTTCTTCTCCTGCTTCACCTTGTTCTGTTCCTTCACTTTCACTATCATCTTCCTTATTATTGATTTTCTTTATACTTTAACTTCTGCACATGATTTTTCTAATAGCTGAAATGCTTCTTGAATACTAAACTGTGCGATGTAATCAAGATGTGAACATAACGACATGATTATATCTTGTGCCATGGCTCTAATACCACTGAAGTATATAAACTTATGCTGTAGCACGAACACTGATAGCTTGAAGGCTTTAATATAAAAATGCACACAGGTATTTAATATAATAATTTATTAATATATATAAGATGTATAAGATGATTTGAATGTACAATGAGGACCCTACTTTTATACCTCAGCAGGTGACCTTTCGTGAACGGGCATGTCTTTTAGACATGCCTTTTCACTTAATTTAATGATTAATTAACCTAAATAATATTTAATTTTTTTACTAGTTATATTTATTTTATATCTATAATTGTTATGAATTATATCCATAACAATAATATTCATCCTACTTATTGTCAACAGTGTTAGATTCATACTTGGAATTTCTAGCCTTCTTGAATGATTGTCCTCTTCCTTGATTTCCAACACTCCTTTTACCTTTGCTATTAGATTTGCCATTCCTTTGATTGCCATGAGAGTGATTTTGATCATCGTCCGGTGTGAGTCCCTTTTATGAGGGCACTCCCTTACATAGTGACCTGCTTTTTCGCAAATGTAACATTGTCCTTTTCTTCCACCCTTAGGCCAACCTTTCTTTTTGATTTAGTCTCGGAATTATTTCTTTTCTTAGCATGAGAAGAAAAGGTAGCAGGAGGACCTTTAGGCATGGGCATTTCTTGCTCTTCTATCCTTGTTTCTTCTTGAATGCATCTTGCCATTAATTCCTCGAAACCAGGAATTACATTATTGTTGAGAAGAGTAGTCCTGAACACGTACCATTCGGATGGTAATCCTCCAAGAGTCGTGCGTGCCATTTCCCTATCAATAATAATCTCCCGAATAGATAGGAGATTGTTCCTGATCTCGGTGATTCTTAAGAAACATGCTTGCATACTCTCATCTTTACCCTTCTTAATTTCCTTCAGCTTATTTTTAAGAAACAAGACTTGAATTGCATCATTAACTTTAAATAAACTCACCACTCTATCGTAGATTTCCTTGGAGGTGTTCAGGTCGGAGATGTAGGCCACCAAGCGCTTGTCGATAGAGTCCCGGATGATTTTCTTTGTTTTGACTTCACCGATTTTCCATTTGTTCCTGACAACAGCGGGTGCATTTGATGGAGGCTCAACAATATTGCCTCTCACATGGTCCAACAATCCTTGATCTTCTAAGGTTAGATTAAGAGACATCTTCCATCCGTGATAGTCAACGTTCTCACGGAGCTTGTCTTCGACAGGGAAGAGTGTTGAGGACCCCATAGTTCTTTTAGGATAGCCTTGCCAATCTTCTCTTCGGTGATTGCTCTTGCTCTTGCTTGGGCTTTGTCTTCACCTTAACTCTAATACCATGTTAAGTTATGGTATGTTCTATGCTTAGAGCATTTTACTTCCTTTTATTATTATTATCCACATATTAGCAATCACATGTACATTAAGTAAAGTGCAGATAGAACATTAAACGATCAACAGAAAACAAGCCAAGACGTGACACAAGATGTGGCGGCTAGCCAGGGACAAACCCCACTATGGGGAAACCCTTTGATCAAATCTTCTTTTATCTTCAATAATTCAACAGAGAGAAATAGTACATAACTCTGATTTACATCAGCAGCAACAAACCCTAGATCAGCCCTCAACTAGGGCAGACAATATCTTGCAAATCAACCGTCGGATCGGGCTTGATTCCTTCACCAAAAAATGCGGCCTTCTGAGGAGAGTTAGATCCACCTACAACACAGTTCAGAGAGAGAGAAAGATGGTCAACACTGGTCAAACTTCCAATCTGCAGTTGCAACCCTAAATCTGCGTCCTTTCTTCCACACATGTGAGAGAAGAGTCCCTTTTTGCACAGTAGGAGAAGAGCCTCTTTTCTGCGCAGGAGAGAGAGAGAGAGAGATGTGATGAGAGAGTGTGTCCAAATGAGGAAAAGACCTCCTGTATTTATATACAAATGTTGATGATTGAATAGATGCGACTGTTGGGCTTCTGAGCTTACATGAGTTGCTGGTCGGCTTGATAATTAATCCATAATAAAAATAAATTCATATCTCCATAAATACTTATCGGAATCGGATGATCTTTAGATCAATCCTACACCTCTCGACGAGAGGAATCTAATAAAAATATTATCAGCCATGAATAAGATGACCCACATGGAATTTGGCCCTAGTTGCCAATTTTAACAAGTCCAGATGCCAGAAATAACTATTGCAATGATGCCCTGCGCTGCCCTTGTGAAACTGTGTTGTCTACTTCAAAGATGCTGCTGAAAGTCCCACCTCTGGTGCTCAGAAAATTATGCAAAATTAGCCCGGGCTCCTCTCAATAAACCCACCAAAACCCATAAAGGGTTTAGCCTAGTTCTAACCTTAAAAAGTCGACCGCAAATACCACGTCCTCCTTAGAATGGCTGGAAAATACGGCTTGTCTAGAAATGTGCTAAAGCAGCCTTCTAATTCCCCCAAAAACGCTAAACTTTGCTCCTCGGATGATCTGCTCAAACTCCTAGCACAACTCAGCTCCGAAATCCATTTCCTCATCTTTCCAAGGGTGCCTAGAAATTAGCTTCTGCGCTGGCCCAAAAATTGTGCCACTGTTGCTATCTGAAAGTGGCACGAGTCCCTTGCTGAGATTCCTGGATTGGCCTGAAATTGTTGCTCTAGACTCCTCTTAACTTTCCCCATAGGACCCAAAAAGGAATTGGTCCCAATCGTCCAAACCATAAAGCTGACAAAATGGAGTTAATTACAAACAACTGTTGGCTAGGATGAAACACCTATTTGAGCCCTCTAGAGTGCTCAGAAAATTCAGTCAAATTAAGCTTGGTCTCTCCTCAACAAACCCAGAAAAACCCAGAAAGGGTTGGGCCTAATTCCAACCTTCCAAAATTGACCCCAAATAATGTGAGCACCCTCTGCAGTTGGGTAATTCGTTCTGCCTGAAGATTTGCTGCTAAAAGCATCCAAAACTAAGTGAGAATATCCCCAAGAATTATCATTATGCCTCTAGTAAATCTGCAACCCCAACTAGTAAATCTGCAACCCCAACTCTGGTTCAAGCCACCACGATCAACATACTCCTCTAATGATTGCATAGACCCAACCAAACCCCTTCTACGCTAACCCAGGAAGAGGAATTTCAACCTGTATGTAATCCACTCAGCCAACCCTTCAAGCCACTGCAAAATCGCTGCTAAGTGCCTCGAGAATATGCCTCTAAATTCCTAGAACCCACGCTGTCATGAAGCTCACTCCCCACGAGTGCGTGGTCCCTTTCTCTGCCGAGCTTGCTCCTCAATAGCTCGAACCTCTCTGTGAAATCCCTCTGGAACAACTCTAAGAATGTAGTAAGGCTCCCCTAGGGTGGAACTTTAAGTCCTTTGAAGGAGTTGAGATTTGCCCTTGGAAATCTTGTGTGCTAAACAACAATTTCTTGACCTAGGTAAACAATTTGAGCAAACTATGGTTCAAATATCAAATTAGCAAAAAGATACCCAAAATGACGCCATCCACTATAATGTCCCAAACTAGGAAAAATAATGATTGCAAAGCAAACGATAAAAACAACACCATAAAATTGAAACATTTAGTGCACACCCATAAAAAGTCTAGGAATAACCATCAACTGAGCCATTTTATTATAATGTGAGAGAAAAGTACAATAATGTGGAAGAGGTGCACCTGGGCTTGCCTCAGTGGCAAGCGTGATCAAGCCCAGGTGATATAATCTCAAGCTCAAATCACACAAATAACTACTGCAGTGATGCCCTGCGCTGCCCTTATGGAACTGTACTGCCTATTGGAAGGATGCTACTAAAAGTCCCACCTCCGGTGCTCAGAAAATTCTGTAAAATTAGCCCCGGGCTCCTCTCAATAAACCCACCAAAACCTAGAAAGGGTTTGGCCTAGTTTTGACCTTCGAAAATCGACCCCAAATACCACGTCCTCCTCAAATTGGCTAGAAAATACAGCTTGTCTGGAAATGTGTTGAAGCAACCTTCCAATTCCCTCAAAAATGCTGAACTCCACTCCCCAGATTATCTCCTCAAACTCCTAGCACAACCTTGCTCCCAAACTCCTTTCCTTAACCTTCCACGTGTGCCCAAAAATTAGCTTCTGCATTGGCCCAGAAATTGTGCCACTGCTGTTATCTAAAACTGGTTTGAGTCCCTTGCTGGAATGCCCAGATTGGCTTGATATTGCTGTGGTAGCCTCTTCTTAATTTTCCCCACAGGACCCAAAAAGGAATTGGTTTGAATCCTCTAAATTGGAAACCCACAAAATGGAGCAAATTACCAACAACTGCTGGTTGGGAAGAAACACTTGTTTGAGCCCTCTAGAGTGCTCAGAAAATTCTGTAAAATTGATCCTAGCCTCCTCTCATCAAACACAGAAAAACCTAGAAAGGGTTGGGCATAATTCCAAACTTCCAAAATTGACCCCAAATAATGTGAGCACCCTCTATAGTGTTGGGTAATTCGTTTTTCTTGAAGAGTCGCTGCCAAAGCCCTCCAAGATTAGGTGAGAATACCTCCAAGAATTATCCTTCTGCTCCTGGTAAATATGCATCCCCAACTCTGGTTCAAGCCTCCACAATCAATGACTGCGCACGTCCAACCAAACCCCTTCTACGCTGGCCCAAGAAGAGGAATTTTGTCCTGTTTGTAATCCACTCAGCCAACCCTTCAAGCCATTGCAAAATCGCTGCTAAGCTTCAAGGGAATATGCCTCTAAATTCCCAGAACCCACATTGTCATGAAGCTCACTTCCCACATGAGTGCATTGTCCCTTATTGTGCCCCACCTGCTTCTCAATCGAATCTCCCTGTGAAATCCCTCCAGAACAACTCTAAGAATGTAGCAAAGCTCCCCTATGGTGGCACTCGAAGTCCACCGAAGGAGTTGAGATTTCCCCTCAGAAATCTCGTGTGCTAAATAGCACTTTGTTGACCCAGCTAAACAACTTGAGCAAACTATGGTTCATATATTAAATTAGCAAAAGATACCCACAATGAGGCCCTCCACCTCTATTTATCTCGCTGCCCCTTCTATTCCTTCATGCGGCCCCCACAATTCGAGTTCCCTCTCCTCTTTCTCCCCACAAGTTCAAACTCTCCTAAGGGTTACAAATTCCCTTTAGAGTGCCCCCCACATTCCACTTGCACTTCGATTTATTACCTTTTCTAGTGTTTGGAAGCCTTCTTTTCCTAAAAAACCAAGTGGGGTCCTCCTAATCCACCTTTCCTAATTTCTAATGCCAAAATATCTCCCGATGGTCAAAATTGCAAAAATGGAATTTCTTCTTAACCATATTAATTAATCAGGGACATTACATGACTATCAAAAATATACCCATCACTCAGACAAAATCTTGACATGACATGCTATGCTTTTTCTATCTTATTTTAATGGCTAAATGGTTATATTGATAACGAATACCCCAATATAGGCAATGATTTGGATGATATGTAGGCATTTGTTGTAACATGATTTTTTTTGGATGCTAGAGGCCATCTAGAGCCTATTTGTTGATGTATTTTTGGTTCATAGATGTGTTAGTATCAGTCTTTACAGCCTTCCTCCAGTGATCAAATGTGCTCTTACAAAGTGATTTTGAAGTGTCAAGGTCAAATTTTGTCATTCCAAAGAGTTTTCAAGCAAAATTTGGTCACTAGGCATTAGGTCTAGGGTTTGCTCTCACTCTTTTCAAAGTTGCCCAAAGGCCCATCCA
>APFE031513410.1:53337-67509 GCA_000404065.3 Pinus taeda
TACCCCAGTACATGTATCAAGTTCAGATCTGATTGTTGATGGTGAACAACGATCAGGCACTTGACAGGCTGAAATCATTCACTGGCGACTCCAACTCGATCCAGACATTCCAGTGCCTGTTGATTCACTCATGCAATGGAAGGGTATGTGGCAGACCCTACCCCGCGTGAAGCTCTAAACGGAGTTAGAGAGTGGTTAGTAGATATTGAACTTAATGAAGAATTTTTCAGTATTTTCCTTGAATGTTTGAAATCTCCGGAGTTTCATCTTGAAGGCAAAACTAGATTTGGTGAGTTAGTTATTGAAAGAGTTGAAAATGAGATTCAGTATCTCGATGAGCAGATCCATTCTTATGATTTCCAAGACCCTAAAGTGTTCTTGGAAATCCTTCCTCCTTCACAACAAACAATAACAGACTTGCCTATAGAGGTTTATATTGATAATGTGCAGCTGGAAGTATGTCTTGCAGAGTTGGGGCAGCCAACAGAGTCCAGCTTCCGTGATCCTATTGCGGCATATATGGATATGTTTTTCAGGTTGATTAACAAATCAGGCTGTCTTTTCCGTGACCAGGGTCAGTACGTGCATGAAGGGCTGCCAGCAATTGCATTTGTGTCCTCGTGGCAGCATGCTCAAGCGGCTTCATTGTCAGGTTTACTTGAATGGTTAATATGGCATTTTAGCATTACCTGATCTCTTGTTTATACAGCAGATTAGAGTAGGTTTTGTAAATAAATAAGCTAGCCATAAGGGCAGCATCTTGTTTCAGTTGGCTTGAAGATTGTTAAGTTGTTTTTCAGTCATTTCAGTCTTGAGATCAAATCAGTTTGAGTTCAGTTTTAGTTGTGTTGATGATGACTCCATTGCCCAATGGGTGGAGGCACTGTCTGCTCTCCCAAAGTTCTGCGGTTCTTGGCACCTCCAGGAAGCTGCAACTGCCATCCCAAATGGAGCCAATGTTAGACTCCGTCTCATCTCAGAGATTGATTCTTCTTCAAAACCCTGTTTTGAAGAAGAAATCATTAATGTGTTGTTTAAATTTGTGTAATTTATCTCCAGCTCTTCAACTGGCAGCGACTTCAACCTCCTATCTCTGCAAAAGCATAATTCGAAACATCATCAGCAATCAGAGGCAAAAAGCTATTTGGAGAAAGTCTCACTGGACATCTCGAACAAACTTCATTGTCACAGCTGTTGATTTTGTGCTTGTTAGTAGGCAAGAGTTCATTCTGCTTCTGCCAGATTTTAGGGCTGCTATGGTTGGGCTTCCAGACATTGTAGTTGCAACACCAGCTTGTATTGGGTTATGTATTTTTACAAATATTCTTCAACGTTTATCTCTTGAGGAGTCACTTGCTACATTGGTTTTAGATGAGATCTTCTTTAAATCTCTGGTTCATTATATTCCACATCGTTGTCAGTGCATCCTAATGTCTGCAACAAGATGTCGAGAAAATAAAAAACTTGTGCTGCATAGTCCTGTAATTCTAACACGAACTGAAGTGGAGTATGATGGAGTTGTACCCAACAGTGGGCAGCAAATCATAGCGTTAATGAAGAATCGACAATCTGCTTCAATCTTACAAGTGGCTATAAGGAAACTTGATATTTGTTGTAAATTTTGTGGGGAAAGTTTGGTGATTGGATGAAATCGAGAAGCAAAGGTCAATTTCAAGCAAGAACAATGCATCGGATACTGATTCAACCTTCAAATCAGGATCCAACAAACAGAAGCAAGTCAGGAGTGATGATAGTATTCAATTTTGGACAGAAAGCAATGTTTTCATAAGCTGTTTGTTATTCAGAAGTGTCAATGCTTTGCTCATACCTATTTCAATCCGGATGAACATTGGCAAGCTCTGGAAGTTGCACATCGGGTTGTTTTTGGATATGGCCATTTAACATGGGAATATGCAGCATTCAGAATTGTCCAGCAGCAGGAGGGATCTTTTTCTTCATAGTTGACCAGTTTCTTAGATTCTGTCAATCTCGAAGAGATGTTAATTTACTGTTGGCAAAGTGCCTTCCATGTGGAAAAATCGAATTGGTTATATAAAAGCCACCAGGTTTGTGCTACCATGCGCTGAGTTTTGTCTTTATCCGAATAAGAAATTTATCTTGGCTACAATGGCATCAATTTAGTGTGTCATCCAGCACATACGATGGCAGAGGAATTTGTGATTGCAAAGTGCCTTCTGGAAAATGTTGGTCAGCTTTTTATTAATTCATTAAACAGGCAGAGTTGGGATCTGGATGGGAGTAAACGACACGAGAGATCAATAATAGCTTGTTGGCTTTGAAGGGGTGCATTCGGGCTTTTGACAATGATCATATCCGCATTCCTTTCCGAGGAAGTAAATTGACAGAGGTGCTTTGTGACTCGTTTGTGGGTGATTCATGCACAGTTATGATCTCTTGTATTTCTCCAAATGCAGGCTCATTTGATACACCGAATACACCCAGATATATGGATAAGGGCATGTGATTGTGGACGTGGTGTGTTTTCTTTTCGGTTGCAAGGGGAGTGCTATTAGGAACTGAAAAGCTCCTTGTCCTCGTTGAAGCTGCACACTGCAACCAGAAGGCATACAAGCACGTGCACGGAAGGGTTATGGCAAAAAGCAAGACGCACAAGAATTGCAATCAAAGATTACCTCTTCCAGCGAGAATAGTGATTTATCTTCCTGCAAATCTTGGCAATTCTTGAACAGGGATAATGGCTCGCTAAAACCAGATGGGGCTACAAATGAAGAAAATTCAAGTGACAAGAGAATTTGTTTGAGGCAGCGGTCAGCCAAACCTAGTTACAAAGAATCTTCACTGCTCAAAAAACTCAGGCAGCAAGATCAAAGTGATGCATCAACTCTGTATGATGGGATTGATAGTTCCTGGAGGAAGGGCACCCGAGTACCTAGTTCTAAATGAATCTGTTCTTAAATTGGTCAAGCGGTTTTCTGATTCAAACAAGCCCATTGCTTCTATCTGTCGTGGGCAATTGATTCTTGTTAGTGCAGGTATATTGAAAGAGAAAACATGTACTGCGTATCCAGCTGTAAATATTGATGTATTGCTTTCTGGACCTATAACTACGTGTTTCAAAGATGGAATTTAGTGACAGCAGCAGCTTGGCCTGCACACCCACAATTTGTCTCTCAGATCATGGCATCATTGGGAATTAAAGTGTCGTTTTGAGGAGTTGTACACATTGCCTGTAAACTCAATTTCTACTTCTTGTATATAAAACTACTGTGCTGTAGAGGACCACAAGATATAATAGGTTGCAGTTGCGGTGGATAGTTAATGTATAAACCATTTTATTTACGTTGGGAGGGGAGATTTCTCCAAATAGCTTTTGTGATAACATATATCAGATATCCACTTTGTGTGTATGGCATGAACTGCAAAAATTCTCATGCTAAAGTTGGAAATCATTAGAAGCTTCTGAAGACTATAAGCTTTTCTAAATTTCTCAATTGCCTCATTTTAAGGAGTTATCTTCTTCTCCCAGGATGTCGATTGGATGCAAATCTTTGCATTTTAAAAAATAGGAACGTGCCTTCAGCAAAAACACGTGTCATGACATTTGGAGGAAGAATAAAAGTCAAAATTAAATACAGAGAATTATCCCAGCACAGAAATCGAATTAGTTAGTCTATTTTGGGCCTTCACACTGAAGCGGTTAGGCAATCAAAGGCGATTATGCAGATGAATAGTGGCAATTATTAATGGCTGGATATGTATGCGCTGATCTTTGGGAACAGATGGAGGATCCTTTTCTATTTTCATGGATTGAGTTGTAACAGCGCCCCTGTTTTGGGCAGCATTTTATTAGTTTTTATTGTATTAAAATTTCATTTTTGTAGAGTTAGAAGTGAGGAGGAGTTTTCTGAGTGCTGAGTGCTGGGAGCTGCTGGAGCATAGCAGAGCTTTCTTGTACAGTTTGTGGCAGAGAATTTAATGGAATTTCACAGCTCTGTTTGCTGAGATTCATGTGGTATGTTGATTTAGCATAGGTTTTTTCCTTTGTCTCATATGTAAACTGTTAAACTGTCATGTCTCATTCACCTCATGATCATATCTAATGGAGCAAATGAAGTGTTTAGGTAGGCATTCATAGTATTGTATGCTCCTCCTATAAATTTGCTCATATTCAATGTTTTCTCCTGTTTAAGGAGGATTCAAAGTTATCGTCTGCCCTCCTTAGCTCCTCACCAGTCTTTCCATCCCATTGAAATCCAGATTTAATGCTAAATTTCATGCCTACCTTGCCTCCGTTAATAATCTGTGTTGTTCATTATATTTTTCTGTTTCAAACTGTGATCTTGCCCATTCAGCCCAGAAAAGCCCCGTCATTTAATTAAAAACCCCAAGCAAACCTTCCTATATCAATTTACTAGCCTAAGATCTTTATTTCTAATTGGTCAGCTTATCATATTGAAAGATCTATCAAATCTGACCCGAGAGAGCCTTCTCATACCTCGTAGGGCTAGCTACGAGGTGAAATGGTTTGATGTAGCCTTGAAGATTTGCCTTTCTCAGCCTGAGGTGAAATTCCAAGCGCTAACAAGATGGATTGCACTCGATGCTATTTTGGCTATTGCGCCCTTACATGCTATGTAAATGTGAACTTTTGCATATTTGTGTATAAATTGTTTGGATTCATATGGATGCATATGAATATGAATATGATTTTCCGTTTTACACTCTATGCATTTCCAACTTTAGATATAAGATGAAAATTTATAATTCCAGATTACGTAGTCTTAGAACCTCATTTGTAGATCTTATTTATTTCTCATTTCATGCAGTTTACATTCTGGAATTAATTCTCTCGATTTCCTTATAAAATTTTGCATTTTCACTCATATTTGATGTAAATTTTTTTACATTTCAGACTGTATTTGAGCATTTAAATTTTAAACCCACATTCCATATTTTACTTTTGCTTAAAACTTTATTCGTACTTTGCAAATATGGATGTAACCAACATTACACATCATATACAAGTCTCAAGTTTCAACACATCACACATTCCATTCCTACACAACATTTGCAACTTATTTGCAATTTGAAGCTTACCTCATTGGACACACATAAACTAGATTGCAAATCAAACTTAACTTCAGATATTGAACACTTCATTCAACTTTTTAACCTTGGACTTAAGGGTACCTTAGGGAAGAACCCCCTTGTTCTTGAAAAGAGCTAGCCTAAATTGAGAGGAAGAGCTACTGTGGTGACTGTGGGTAGCCTTCCTAAGTTAAATTTGACCTTGGACCTTGGTGTTTGGGAATTTTCAACCTCAGGTGTTTGTTTTTGTTGCAACACAGAGTGACTGTGAAAGTCAACTTTTGGAATTTAATGTGATCATGCCTTTTCCTTCCCACAAAAATCTCTTTTGTTAATGTGATCATCCATGCAGAAACCAGTTGATTTTTAAATTATTATTATTTTACAAGATTAGGGTTTGTTAACTGTGGTGGTGGTCTTTTAGCCATTGCCTGCCAGAGGATGGTGACATAAGTCACAAGGGTTCATTAATCCGAGTCTTTGGTGGGTCAAATTGAAGGGCACATTGGTGGTTGAATAAGCTTCGACAACAGTTCCGGGTTATATAAGAGACACATTGGTGCTTGAGTAAAGCTGAGACAGTGGCAAGATGACTTTTGCATCTAGCGTATTATACTTGATTCATGCTTCAATGTCAAGTCTATTAATTTGAATTAATTTCAGTTCTTTCCAAAATAGGAGAATAAGTTTTGACTTATATTTATTTTCTGAATAGGTTTAGATAGCTCATCGTACTTGAGTTCACCTTAACTTTGTAAAGGCTGCACAATTTGTTTCGGTCTGATTTTTCACCTTGCTTTGGTAACTCATCCTTGGTGTTTGTGGAAAAGAGAAAATTACTATGCTGTAATAAACAGGACCTGCATTAGTTTGAATTAAGTGGCAACCTGTTTATTCAAAACTAATATGAACACAAGTTGTTACAGTATAGTGATTTTGTATATTCCTCATGCCCGAAGGATGAGCCATGGAGATGACTGGAAACTTGAGTGTAAAAATCTCTATCACAATATTAATGACCTTATGGTAAACTATAGTGTATTTATTTGTGCTTTATTGTGTAACAGTTATGTTACGATTATCATGTTTTTCCCTTTTCATTTAAAAGTTTGTACTTTTCGAATGCATCTTTGATTTTTACGTTTGTTCTAATTTATATGTCTTGTTTTTTTTGTTTTTCTGCAGGTACAGGTGTAAATGCTTTCTCAGAGTATATTGCAATAAGAGAAGAAGCAAATGAACTATTGGACGAGGGCTTGGAGGATAAGGCATTAGTAGTTTTCAAAGACTTGCTTTTAGCTAAGCGACCTTCAAAACTGGTAGGATCTTCTGCTACTGAATACCCTCTACGTGTTTGGGAGATTGATATTCTTATTCTCTCTCAGCGAGAAAGTGAAAGTGGTCATGTTATCAGCTATTCATTTATGGTAATAATTTGCTGGTTTTCTATTATTTTCATCTTGGGGCACTTGATGGCTTTCAGATATTCAGGTTCAGCAAATATCATTCTTTTTTGTTCTTGTATACTGGGTAAGTAATCAATGTTGGAGCAGCTGTAACATATCAGTATCATACAACTGCAACCGATATGTGATACTGATATGCTACAGCTACCCAGCATTGATTTCTTACCCAATATATACAAGAACGAAAATGAATGATATTTGCTGAACCCAGATATCTGTAAGCCATCAAATGCCCCAAGATGAAAATAATAGAAAACCAACAAATTATTACCATAAATGAATAACTAATTAATAATCTATAAGCGATGCCCTAGCAAAAGATACAGAATGGAACCAAATTGAGATGGTTCATGATGGTTATCAACTTAACAATTACAAGATCCATTCACACAATTGTGTAATCCATCTACTTTCTGAGCTCTCGTTATTTAAAATGCAAAAGGAGGATACAAACTCAAAGTTATGCGATCGATGGAAATTAAAAGACAATAAGAAAAGTTTACATTCAAACGAGATAAAATATGGGATATTTCGTTTGAGTAGCTTAACCAATATGACTCTTCCCATTGTAATTTGAAGCTTCTTTCTTAGGGATATTGCCCGTTTGGATTGGGGCTATGGATATTCGAAGTTAGAACTATTAGTTACAAAATTTTCCAAGATCCAGGAAATAATTTCAAGAAAGGGAGTTGGATTTGAAAATACATCATAATTGCATTTAGTTGACATAGTCATACCATGTCAGAAAAATAACAATACTAATGAAATTCCACGGTGAAGAGAAAAATTCCATTATTGTTCATTAATGACCGAAGTGGCTTAGTTAGACTAGCAATACAATGTCAAAAGTTGATAGCAAGAGGAGCACTAAAATTGGCTCCTTATGCTAATATAATAAAATAAGTAACATAAAAAATGAAGTAAAAATATGTGAAAATGTGTCAAATAGGTCACAAATTTTAGCCATGAAAGATGTTGCATAAAGTGGTATAATAATGGGGAGGGAATAAAATGAAACAAATATTAACCAAGAAAGAAAAATAAAGAAAGAGAGAGTAAGATTACAACATCACGACATACCTTGTGAGCTCTTCAAAAGTCCAACAAGTAGACCAGAAGATGCTACTTGTAGAATGATAGAGAAGGCTTACAACAAAACAAAAATCAGCAAAGAAATAAACATAGAGTTAGAGAAAGAACTAGTATTGCAATAGCACCAAGTACTGTTAGAGCTCCTCAAAAGGCCAATAAATAGAGAGAAAGGTGCTACTTATTCTTCTCATCCTTTGAAGAGTTAGAAAGCTATCAACTATAGGATCGATAAAGTCCAACTAAAATTTTTCTAATAGAGACTAGATCAAATTGATGATACCATATGACATCATAGACCTCGTTGTAGAGATTGAAACAAAGACTATTCTAACATGCAACTTTAAAGCGTTGTTGATACAAGAAGCTAGTAATGCAAGCACTGCTAATATCTTGAGGGAAATTTAGGATTGATAGTTTTGTCTCTTACCCTTTCGGATGTTGATTCTTTGTGTAGCATCGGGAGGTATTCTTGCATGCAAAGAGGCCTCTTAAATTGGCCTAGAAAAATTATGGAAATTAAAGCAAAATATTTATTTTTAAGTATAGCCTCAAAAGGACCAAGTTGGCCCTGTTGTACACCAGCTGTGGGTGATGCCTATAGGAGATTTTTTCTCCTAGATTTGTCTTCAACTGACAGCCAACAATCCCTTGCAACCACCTGATAGCTCACGTGTTGCTATTTTTTGCCACTTAAGCCATCCATTATGCATCCTTGCTCATCTGTCTTGATCGTATGTTTGAAGGTGGGCCTTCCAACCCTGAAGGTATGATTTTTCATCATGTAATTGGGTGTTTATGGTTGTTTTTCTTGGGCACACTTGGGCATGGATTAGTGGGGGGATTTAGAGGAAAGAAAGGGCTTTGACTGTACTCTTGTTCCCTTACCTCAACTTGGTGGTTAATCTTGTATCCTAGTCCTGTGGGATCTCCTTTATTGGCTACTAGCTTTAGGAGTGGTAGTACATGGGAAACTTTGATTTTGGTTGCATGGTCCTGCTTCTCGATACCACATATCTCACTTCCTTCCACTCATTATTAGGCCTTTTCACATTCTCCCCTTCTGGGTCCACTTTTGTTCATTGGGTCCACAAGTTGTTAGCCTCCCCCTCCCCTTGTGCACACCTTAGGTCTGGCCTGGAATGATGCTTCAAAGGTTGATGAAGCTAAAAGGAAAGATAAAGGCATAATATGGCCACATACAAAAGGAAATGTATCACAAAATGCAAAAGATGGACGAGACAATAAAATTTAGCATGTGGGCAAAAACCAAACATGAGCTCCACCCTGTATAATTATGGCCATCACCTAGTTCCTAGGGCCCCTATGACTGCTCCTCATCATTAAGGAACCCATGATTGCCCAACCCATGGTGGGCAATGAGTTATCCCACTTGAAGGGGGTAATTATTGCTACATCTTACACATCATGTTCTTATCCCCTTGAGCCCTTAGTAGTAAAAATGAAGAAAAATCAATAAAAGGCATAAAGCATATAATGAAGGGTGGAAAATCAAAGGTCGGGGTAACTCATGTACCACGATTGCTCCCTCCTACATTCATACACCCAAGGTATGGGTGTCCCTTATCAAAGCTGCCCTTGTACCATGGCATGTGGCTTGGAGCCTCCCCTATCACCCCCCATCCCTTCCATCATGACCCCTGACATTTGATGGGTGTACCATGGATCTGTCATTCCCTTTGAGGTTGAAACCACCTAATAGGATCTTTTATTAACCCCTCTTGCCAAGGAAGGAAATATTTGGGCATGTCTAAAGCCCCATTTAGAAGGGCATGCCACTATTGAGTGTCCACTTTTTCCCTTGATTAGCAAGCTTATTTACTTAATTGCACTAATGAATTATTGTACTGGAAGGTGAGGAGACAGATTGGATCTTATACATGATTGTAGGTGGGTTTTCATCTTGGACTTGGCCTCCCTATACCGGATCCAAGCCCTCCAGAAGGTCGTAATGACACTTGTAGGGTGAGCGTTGAGAGCTATGGGACTCCAACCATGCAGAGCATTGATTGGCGCATCATGGGTTTCTTCAACACCACCACATTGCTTGTTTATGCCCAATTATACAGAGATGATGATGCACTTGGACGATGTTGCCTAACTGGCTACACTTGTACTTTGTAGCTGATCCAGGGCCTAGAGGAGGTTTTGTCTTTCCCGGGGAGACATAGGAAGCCATGTGTCATCTTCTAGCCCTCATTAATGGAGCATGAACTTGATTTTGAGCCACTAGGAGACCCATGAGACCATTGCTTGTGCCCTAGAGCCACTTGGGAGCACCACATGATGTTTTGTTTGGAAATCAAGGGGCCACCCCCTTGATCATCATTCATGGAGCCCTCTTCTTCATCATGGCACCATGAAGACTCATTTAGGCCTTCCAATGACCCTCTTACACCATTGTTTCATCATTTCAGCTAGCTTTGGATGACTTATACATTAAAATAATATTAGGGGCATTTTTAGGCTAATTCGAATTAGAGGAGGCTCATGGAAATAGAGCTAATCCTCATTCATTTGGATCATCATCACTTGAACTTGGATATCTCTTCTTGAGTATTTCGCACTTTTCTCTTGGTTGTCTATTGGAGATCTGTTGATGCATTTTGATAGTTTTGGAGTTGAAATTTCGTTCTCTTGGAGCTATCTTCTTGATCTTGGATTGGGATATATCTCTTGTTGTCTTGTAAGTAATCTTGTGGAATATATTTGCATGAAAAATGTCTAATATGTGGAAATTTTGTAACTAGCTTTTTCTTTTGTGCCCTAATTATTGAATATTATTGTGAAGGATTGTTAGATTGCAGATATATGCATGTTACTCATTGATAACCAATGTATGAATGTTCCTTGATGAGTAAAACTTGTTTTTCTTCCATGAAAGTCCGTAAATCTTGGGTGGTTAAATGTTAGAGTGCTTGCTAGGGCATCATTTTCTAGCCTCCTTGAAGACAATTTCGGCCAAATATCAAATCACATGGACTCCATAGCCCAAGGACAATGCACTAATCCAAGTAAATTTGGTGATGACCCCTTTATCCCTCTTCTTTTTCTCCTCCAAAATTTTCGGCCTCCAAACCTAGATGATCTATCTAGGGACTATCTTTCAAATCCGCTTGAATATGCTATTGCGCTGGTGTCTCCTCTAGTGATCCTCTAGCTTTCATGCAATTACCACTATTCATTCTTGAGAAATCTCAAGCGCTAACTCCAACTTTGAAACTCGTCTTGAGCGTTTAGGTGTGTTGGCCTTCTTAAGGTTTTCGGCACATAGTATTCGGTGGAATAATTCATTCAAACCCTTTCTTTCATCCCACCTTGCCCTAGAGAGTGCTTTGAAGAGTCTTCTGTCGAGATTATAGATAAACCCTATGTATCGTGTGGTCCCATGCTAGGTCCTTCTCAAGAATAGTGAGAGCTTATATAAAGAGATATAACCATCTTACAAAGCTTCCCGAAAGGTCCCTACCTCTTTCAAGCCTTGACCTTAGGTCTCCTTGTTATCATTGAATACCATAAGCCCTTGGTCTAGATCTCCTCATAGGTCTTTCTTGGAGAGTTTTTTTGCTTTTCTTGAAGCATTGCGCCTTTATTTGAACCTCTCCTTTGAACGAGCCTCAGAAATCACATCATACCTAGTCATTGATTCTATCATTAATAGTGATTTCCTTCATAACGAGACTCCTTCCATTGGTGAAAGTCCGTAAAGAGTAGGGGACGCTAACTGAGGTGACAATTGGTCTTTATCCCATTGTTATCACTTGGTCTAGTAGTTGTCCCTTAAATACCCTTCTTGGGACCCCTGATAGATTGTGTGGCAACATTTTTGGTGTCGTTGCCAGGGACGCGAGCCGTGTGTCTTGTTCTTAAATGACATCATTGATATATCCTTTTGGCGACGCCATTGGAAGAACAAAGCCCTAGTTCTTCATTGAACTTCAAAGTCAATGCTTATGGGGTGAAGCAAGCATCTCTCAAGGCATTTCAAGTTCACCATGGCGACTCCATGTTTAAAATCTTATGAAAATTTGCATGGCAATAAATGGCTCATTGGAGAGGCCTATTTTATATGTTTGAAAATGATGATCCTCAATCCAATGATCATCATGTCATTGATAGCCAAGAGGAGTTTGATGCCCCTCTTAATGAATCTCTTGGGATCCATGAGTTGATGAGCCTTCCCAATGCCCTAAAAGGGGCTTGTGGTTCTTCCTAAGATATGATGATTATAGTCCACCTTGTTCCTTCCTGAATAATCAAGATGATATGATTTTGGATGAGCCATCTATCTCTTGATACCATCAGGACGATATGCCCGAGCTTGCTATTCATCAAAAGTTTATGAGCTTGGTCATTGAGTTCTCCATATACTCGTTGCAAGAAAGTTGGACAAGTTGGATTCCTCTTCTCCTTTCCCATCCATGACCCTTCATGCGTGGTGCTCAAATGTTCGCGCTCCCCACCTTTACCATTCATTAAGCAAATCTTGCAATGGGAAGGGTGATAGTTGGGTCTCTTGCCTCATGATGGTTCATAAGGGAAAGTGCTTTTATATTAGTCTAATAATATGTTGGTTGTATTGGCTATATGACTACACTTAGCATTCACATAATGTAACTATGCATAGTAGAGAATGATGCATTGCATACTGGTTTCGTATTAGAATTTAAATATCATGTTATGTTATCATGCTAGATTAGGTGCATTTAGATTAGATTTGAATTCTAGAATATATTTTATTTCCTGTTGATTTTATGGACTAACAAAAGCATGGGCGATCAAAGGATGCTACCAAAACATGCTTCCCCCGTTTGCTTTGTCTAGGATGTGCAGGGAACAGGTCCCAAGAGATTGCTGGTGTTCTCAAGACAATATGAGTCAAATAGAAGAGGCTACCGACTAACTAATGGTACAAAGTGGCATCTACTTTGGGTAGTGTAGGTGGCAACAAATTTATCTCGAGTCTCGAAGGGAGATGAGGTTGGTTCACAATCTTCCATGTGAAAGCTACGAAGAAGGCCACGTGCATACTTAGATTGGGAAAGAGAAGTTCCTTCTTTGGCTTGCAAGAGTTGCATGCCAAGGAAATAATGCAAACAAGCTAAGTTTGTCATTTCAAATTTCTTCTTAAGGCTAGATTTCTCATGGATTAAAAGTTTGGGGTCACTTTTAATGAGAATAAGGTCATCAACATAAAAAACATATAGTATGGGATGGTTCTCTACGTTCTTTCTATAGACATTGGGGTCAGGATGACATCTAGAGAAGGTGGTGTCAAGAAGAAAGTTATCTATTTTAGCATACGAAGCTTGAGGAGCTTTCTGAAGGCCATAGGGAGATTCCTTATGGTGACAAACAAGCTGGAGTCATCCTTAACATAACAAATAGGTTATTCCGTGTAAATGTCTTCTTGCAAATCCCTTGCAAGAAGACAAATTTAAGATCCATCTCATAGACCTCCCATTCATGTGAGGTGACAAGGGCTAGAACAAGGTGGATGGAAATTATTTTGTTTACAGGGGAAAATGTTTCATTATGGTCAATCCCTTCAACGTGAGAGAATTCTTTGGCAACTAACCATGTCTTATCTCTTTCAACACACTTCCATTGGATGCATACTTAGTTCTATGGCCCTGTTCATATTTTAAAAGTTTTCTTCTTCTAGAAGAGTTACAAGATCTCATGTATTATTCACCATTAAGGAGCGATATTCTTCATTCATCTCTGTGTTCTAATTTAGATGGCTAGAAGCTTCTTCAAGGGTTTTTGGATCACAATTCTCTTAAACTTGAGCCAAAAGAGAGGGGGCTTGCTTGAATTGTGAACATGTGTAATCAGTGTTGCGGGGGAGCGGACCCCCTGATCCCACTCCCAATCCGCGCTTCGGGCGGGAGCGACTCGGGAGCAGGTCGGGAGCACGCTCCCGAAATCGCTCCCTAAATTTTTTTCGCTCTCTGCCTTTTCGGGAGCGTTTTGCCTTTTTTGCAATTTTTTTTTGTAGTAATGTTCGAAATGCAATTGTTTTTAAAGAAACAAATAATTTTTGAGTGGGGCAGCTTAATGATCAAGTCTATGTCCCTAGTATTGATATGCTATTCATGGTAATGTTAAATTCTTAAAGTAAAAGTGACATTCTCCTTAATCTTCATTTTCATCCTTTTACTTAAATTTTTAACATTACCATGAAATGACTCAGGATGTTTGAGAGTGGTTCCGGCCTCATTGGATTTCATATGGAGAAAGTAGAATTTTTAGATTTCATTCAAAATCCAGCAGACTTATCAGTTTTTCAGGATTTTAGGATTGGGGGATTGCAATGTTTCCATTGAATTTTGTCATGTATTAGGGTATGGAACTCGTATTTAATCAAGAGCACCAATCCCTCTATGTACCTTGATGTTAGTGAAATTGGTTGTCAAACTCTTGTATCATGACCCTCTTAAAAATGTACGCATCACTCAAACAAAATCTTGACTTGACATGTTATGCTTGTTCTATCTTATGTTAATGCTTAAAGGGTGATATT